>JAHWXV010524561.1:0-12244 GCA_024586415.1 Phrixothrix hirtus | reverse complement strand
TGGCGCCACCAGTAAGTTATGGTTAAAATTGTCTGATGTAAAACGTCATATCGTAAGGTTGGACATCTGGCAACAACATAACCTTGAAATATTTATGATTGTATCAGCATCATATTTTTTTTCCTGTGAAATGTCGAGTTTTGACGTTGAACGCCAATTTTTCACATGTAAATTGCTGCTTGCCAGGCATAAACAAAAAGGTTTTTTGCACTGGTAATGAAAAATGGATCCACTACGATAACCCGAACAAGAAGAAATCATGGGAACCACCTGGCCATGCTTCAACATCGACAGCCAAGCCGAATATTCATGGAAAAAAATCATGTTGTGTATTTGGTGGGACCAGCTTGGTGTCGTGTATTACGAGTTACTCAAACAGAACGAAACTATTACTGGAGCTCTCTACCGAACACAATTGATGAGACTGAGCCGAGCACTCAAGGAAAAACGCGCCCACTACTACTCCAGACACGACAAAATTATTATCCTGCATGATAATGCTCGTCCACATGTTGCGGCACCGGTCAAAGCCTACTTGGAAACACTCAATTGGGAAATTTTATTCCATCTGCCGTATTCACCAGACATTGCTCCTTCTGATTACTATCTGTTTCGATCGATGGCACATGGCCTGTTTGAGCAGAACTTCACATCATATGAAGACATCAAAAATTGAGTCGGTTCGTGGATAGCCTCAAAAGGTGAAGCGTTATTCCGACGCGGTATCCGCTTGCTGTCAGAAAGATGGGAAACAGTAGTGGCTAGCGATGGACAGTACTTTGAATAAAACATTAGCCACAGTTATTTCACAGTAAATGCCCAAATTTTTATTAAAAACGGCGGAGACTGATTTGTACTCCTTTTAATTAAATCTTCTATTTTAAAATTTAATCTCTTTTAAGTAAATTAGTAGACGAGTTTAGGTCGTTGGATTTACAATCGACTTAATTTTATTTTATGTTGATCATAATTTTAATACTGTGTTTATTTTATTTATGAATGTTAGTTTTATGTTGTACTGATTTATAGCTGCCTAAGGCATTTCGTAATCTGAAAATTAATTGCACAGCTAGTGATGTAGCTGAATAGGTTTAATAACTATGCGTATTGCAGTTATCCGAGCGATTTCGTATTCCGTCCCAAAGTTTAGCATCGTTATTTATTAATTATCGTCAGGTGCAGTGGCACCCTGTCCATGTCCCATGTCCTGTCCCAGTATATTACCGTGATGGCTTGTGACCTATAACAGGTTACCAGCCTGAATGAATCATCTTCTTTAAACTTTGAATTACTGCTTAGATAATTGGTTTTGTAATTAGCGCTGATGTGTCAAGGCATTAGCAGGTAGAGAGTGCTTATAAATAAATGTTAGGATAGAAAAATGTATACCTACATGTTGAATATTAGTTATGAATGGCGCAAAAAAGAGAATTAAAATAAATAATTACATAACTTGAGAGTTTTGTTATAATTGGTGTCAGAAGTGGATTTTAATATTTCAATAGCAAACTTGCTAGAAAATAAATAAATCAATTTAATTAAATAAAACTAAGTTGGTGTTGTGTCTTATATGCCAGTGGCAAGATCTATGGATACGAATATAGAATTCATACTGATAACACTTCTGAAAATGAAACATAAAATAGATTCCAATCAAAATAAATCACAAGAAGAAATAAAATTGCATCAAAATAAATAATAAGGAAAGATTATATCAAATCAAAATAAATTACTAGGAGACATGTTACCGATTAATTCGAATAAAAATAAATTACAAGAATAAATTAAATCCAGAAAAATAAGCTACATCAAGGAATGAAATCAAATCAAAATAAAATAATAAGAAATCGCAAATAAATTACAAGAGAAAATATTCCCATTTGAATCAAGTCGAAGTAAATTATATTAAGAGGTCATAATAAATCAAAATAAACCACAAGAAGAAATCGTCAATATTAAATTACACGAAAAAATTAAATCAAGCCAAAATCGATGGCATAGTAGAAAAAGTCAGTGAGGTAAACAAGAAATATAATGGCCTACAGCAAACGTTTATTTTCCTAGTAACACACAAAGAGGTTCGAATTTTAGAGTTCGAAATATCCTCGATTCAGAACAAGAAGAAATGATTGCGCAGAGGGTCACGTATTTACCTAGAAAATGGAATCTCAAACCCTAGAAAACATATAAAGGACCATGCATACGATGGTAAAATGACTTGGTCCAACTATTGTAAGAAATTTATGGATGCCGCTAAACCTAACAAGTGGACAATGGAAGAAAAGCTAACCGCGATGATACCCGCCTTAGTGGGGATGGATTGGATATTTTGTAAACTGTACCAGACAACCTACAAATAATTTTGACCATCCCATTTCAAAATTGGAGAAACGTTATATAGCCAAGCACCTGCATCAGGTTTACTGTGCTCATTTAAGGAATAGAAACTAGAAGGTTGCTGAAAACCTTCAGAAATTGTACGGTTAGTCAGATTAGCTTTACAGCATTGGTTCATGGTCTTCAAATTCAGAAACACCGCAAGCCCTAAGATTAACCCGCCCAAAGGATCTTGCTACTGAATTGGGTTATGCATTAGAATTTGAAGTAGCCAAACAATCATCTAATCGATAGGCTTGCATAGGTGGAAGAAATCTAGGTTTGTATTGAGAGCTTGGAAGAAGCACCGATACGGATATTTTAGACACAAAGACAAATTATACGGAAATCACAATATTGAAGATGTAAACAATGGGGACATGCTCAGAGAAATAGCACAGATTTGAAAAGCATTCCGCCGATGACGCAGTCCATCAAGAACATGGTGACGGAAGCAAACATCGCAATACTGATGATTTGTCGTGAAGACCGTGTCAAGAAGACTGCAGCCATTTCTTCCAGTTGGAATCGAATATTGAACATCTCCAACGTACCACTATTAATAACTATCGCAGGGAACCTGAAAATATGAAACAACAAGAACAAGCAAGCGATCCAGATCTGAAGCTATTTCTTAAATAGAAGAAGTGGCGCATACAGGGTCAAGGAGATTTCTTGCAAATCTAGGACGGTATTCTGAAGAGCGCCCTGGGGAATGTAAATGAAACTGAGAAACGGGCGCAATTGATAATTCCAAAGAATATAGTAGCAGAAATTTTGCGACAATCGCATGATGGAGCATCAGCAGGGCATATAATTGTAAAAAAGGTATGGTAAAAAGTCGAGAATCGCCTTATTGGGTGAGCTGCAAGGCAAACATTAAGGTATAGTGCCGAAAGTGTGCAAAATACGGTTCAATAGAACGGACTGCCTAGAAAATGGAGACCACGAGTGAGACACTATAACATGGGCAGTCCTTTCGAAAGAGTGGCTATTGAAATAGCAGGTTCGTTTCCTGAAACAGAATAAGGCAACAAGTGGGATGGATTATTTTAGTAAGTGGATCAAGGAAAATGTTTTATCAAATTAGGAAGCAGTTATAGAAGTCAAAACATTAGCGAATGAGCTCTTTAGCCGCTTTGGAATTCCTTTGGAACTACAAGGGTAGACTGAAAAGTAATGCACGCATGCTTGTAGAGCGCGAACAAAAACAAATAGCAACATCAGGCAACAAGTACATCAAAGTACAATTTTTAAGTTTTAAAACCATATATTTATTTTTCAACATAGTCACCGTTAAGACTAACGTATTTTTACCAATGTGTAACAAGTTTTTTCATTCCGCTAATGAAAAATTCTTCCGAATTTTCTCGAATCCATGACTTGACAGCTGCCTTCACCTCATCGTCTGAGGTGTAATGATTTCCCTTGACGTCTTTGTTGAGTAGAGGAAAAAATAAAATTCGCAAAGCGCAAGATCGGGGGAATAAGAAGGGTGTGGAATCGGTTCAAACTTCAGGTTTCGCAAAGCCTCTCCAGTTGCGCGAAGTGTGTGGACGAGCGTTGGCATGTTGCAAGATTATTAGCGCCAGACTTCCTCTAACACAATAAACTCGACGTCGAAGGTGTTTTAGAGTCTACACATGTACTGAGAAGAATTTACCGTTGCCCCTAGTTCCAGAAAATCGGTCATATAAACTCGGTGAGCAACCCAAAATAAAAGAAGGTTTTGGCGGATGGTTGTGTTTTGAACTTTTTCACCTGAGCAGAAGACGAATGGCAATATTCAGCGCTTTGTCTTTTCTCTTCCGGGTCGTAATGATGGACCCATGACTCGTCCCCGGTCACAATATTCTAAAGAAAGTCGTCTCCTTCGTCACGGTAGTTCTACAAAAGTTGTTCGCAGCATTCCAATCGACGCTGCTTGTTTTCGTCTGTGAGACGGCGTGATACCCATCGTGCACAGATTTTACTGTATTCCAATTGTTCAATAATGAAGTTGACACGTTCCTGAGATATTCCAATATGGTTTGCGATACGCTTTTGGTTATTTTGATACAAATCGTATGTGGCAGTGATCGGACGTCCGCTGCATGTTTTATCAACAATCAACGGTTACGTGTTTTCCAGGCTCGCAACCACGAAATTTTATCCGTCGATTTACAGTAAACCTATCAACAGTATCGTCACCATAAACAGCCTTTAAACGACGATGAATCTCAGTAGTAGCCACTTTTTCAGCAGTTAAAAATTCGGTAACAGCACGCTGTTTAACTCGCGTTGATATAGCACTAGAAGACGTCTCCATACTTGCGCTTCTCGAAATACACTGGATGAATGCAACGATTTCAAACCTATACATGCGTATTGAGGGTGAATGTTGCTTCCACATGCCATATGTCGCGTTTCTGAAGGTCATTTCGTTCGCGCTCTATAAGCATATGTGCATTAGTTTTCAATCTACCCTCGTATATTCTGACCATTGACGGAATTTTGAGTTGCCCTTATTCCAAAATTTTTGTGAATTATTAAAAATGCGAAAGATCAGGACTACTGCACTTCATCATCCATTGTCAGATGAAATTCCGAAGCGCATGAACCCGAACCAATATTCATCATAGACATCCTAAGACCATCAACGAGACTGGTATTAATATTTATATCTATTGCAAATGTCATATAAATTGCCAATACACAAGAAAACGAGCGATACTCCGGCTTGTGTTGTTGGAGCGTGAAAGAAGCCTAAATTGCGATCTAGAGTTCGGTAGTAGGTCCGGAAAAGAGGAGAATGCTGGAAATGAGTACGTTGAAAGCCTTTGATAGAAGCTGAACTCAATACGTGAGATAGTATGTGATAACATTCAAATTGCTAGTGGTCAAGTGAAGTTCAACTATGACGTACACCCTTAAAATGGAGAATTTGAACTCAATGCTCTGGTATGTCTGTATCAGCCGCCGCAATGATGACATCTATCACCCAAACTATAACAATATTGGAAAGTCCTGTAGAAAGTTATAACAATAACAATCAAAAATGTAATATACCGGATTAAGAAGCTAACCAAAAACCTAAAGTGGTACACATGAATTGGTTAGCTCTCTACGCTGGGAGGGATGCGGACCAAGAAAAACCTGAACACAGGGGGTACCATGTCGAGGTGGATAATGTTGAAGTTAAAAGTAAAGAATTGCCATTGCAGATTTCACGCATCCTTCTCAGCTTCCCGTAAAGCGCGATTCAGTGTTACCATTGAATAACGCATACATTTTTTTGATGGATGTCACATGATATTTCTGCCGAATTTAAGAAGAGATACGGTGGCGTAGAAGAGATACTACAGCAGAGGCCATCCATTGGAAAAGCATGCCATCTAAAGCGCTGACACCGCTACGGTATGCGAAGCATCTAATACCTCATTACAAAAGTATAGCTATATCAGAAGCCACAGCATGAAAACATGTGAAAACGTTATGGAACTTAAAGAAGCAACTTGTGCCAATGGTGACAGTAAGTTAGCCATACCGAGAATCGGCACTGCGCTAAACCAACTTTGCTGATGAGTGGTGCGCAATATGACAATTGACTGTGACCTTGACATAAAGATGGGTTACAAGCTCGCAGCGGAGATTTCGGCATAGATCCTCTAATTCAATAATCAAAGCGAAAACATCTCAACTGCATATACTGAGATAGCTGCTACAGGACGCAATAGTCTTAAGTAGGGGGCGGTGCAACCAAAATTAGCAATGTCATATGTTATGAGTCATCCAGTACATTTCTGTGATGAAACATGCCCGATATCAGATTAGCTGCTTAAATGAGTAAAATTAACTTCTAATAAAATTACTCACCTATGCAGTTTCATTAAGAATTTTCATGGAAGCCAGATTAGAGTAAATATGTATATGTGAAGGCAACCTGGGACCAAAAGCGCATTGAAGTATGCAAGCACTGTAAGTTCTAGTAGCTGTTAAAGGTAAGTAGCAGCATTAGGCCGACAATCTACAATTTCTATAAAACTAAAATGTATCATCTGTTTGTTTTTGCTGGTATAAATTAAAACCTTGTTGATATGTTAGTTGTTTATTTTGTATGAAGCAGGACATCCAACAGTATTTAATTAAGGAATATCCGCGAGTACACACGACCTCGCAGACTGTTGCTAGCAGGCATAATACTTTTTGACGCCCAACTGGAGGGCTTTGTATATTCCTTAATTAAGTTTTGCTCCATATTTTATCTCGAAATACTGTTCGATGATGTCCGGAATGCTTAATTACTTCTGTTTATAGAATTTATTTTGAACCTAATTGTTAGATTTAACATTATTTTGATCTAGTTATGGGATTACTTATAATTATATATTTTGATAGTGATATGAATTAATGTATGCTAAAATATTTATGTATTTGTAATATATTTGTTATGGTATTTTGCATGCTTGCTACTCAGTTTGCCTATACTCTTTGATATTCACATTTTTGGAGTTTCTATGAAAGTAACTTATGCTTTGGAAATTCTTTAATCATTATTTAAGTATTTAATTCTATTTGATGTTGCTCCTAGACACTTCCTAAATGATTTTAAAGTTATTTGTATTTTCATGTCTCTTTGTACAATTTTAAATGATTGTCTATGAAACAGTATGCGATCTAGTATGCTTGTAACATGTTGTATTTGTATTTTTAAATATTTACGTGCAATGTTAGTAGTACCTATCTCGAATGTTCGTCTTGGAGATGCAAGAAGATTGGTTATTTTAATTTGTCTAGTGATCTTTTAACACTTTTGTGTAGTACATTGTTAAAGTAATTGTTTGTTTTTGATAACCCGGACCAGAGGCATTATGGATGCTCTGGACGTTTTTTGGCGAAGGATGGGGCTAGGAAAATTTACCTTTCTCTTTGTAAGGGTAAATGGTATTTGATTTGTGCAAATCGATTTATATTGTATTAAATTTACCAAATTTTGTGCCCTTATCGGGAATGTTGTGCAGATTGTTTTGAGTATCTTTGTACTCTTGCAAGAGTTTCCTTTTTGTCTGAAGATGTGCAATAGTTTCTTTTGCGCCATTTGTTTAGCAAGTCAATCTTACTCGAATTTTGTTTGGATTACTTCTTAAAGGGAAGTTCTTCTTAGATGGTAGTGTTTATTACCTCTTGATTTCTTCTTTGTTGATTTTGCGAGAAGAATTTTTGGGTTCTTTTGAAGAACTATTCTTATGGCAAACAACTACAGACATTGGTTTTTGGAGTAATTACATACTCATTTTTGTTCTTTCATGATGAAAGAGTTTGTAGACAAATTATGTACTGAATTGTTGTGAGTTTTGTTATGCTTTGTAGTTTTGAGAGTCCGGGCCAGAGATTTTGTGGTAGCTCTGGACGATTTATGGCGTTGGTTGGAGCCTTAATTACTCATTTCTTGCTTAGGCATGGATAAGTGGGATTTGTGTAGGCATCTTGTTCACGGCACGATTTGTGTGGTTCTTCCTATTAATCTTTTAGCATTCCATCTGTATGCCTATCGGTTTGAGTATAGTCTGGTGTATTTTCAGCTAATTTGACTATTTTTTAGTGACTTTGTGTTATTTTAGACTTAGCCCAGTCCCGGTGAGTTTCACCGAGTTCTGATTTTATCTTTTGGTCGTCTTTGTATCACCTGGCGCCCAACAATCCCGATTTGCGATTTTGACGTTTGTTCTATGGACAATTCTTTTATTTTGTTTGGTTTAGAGGAATATAAACCTGCTTTGCCTTCTGATTTGAGTATCGTTATCAATGATGAATTTATTTTGAGATTCTCATTGAATTTATTTTGCTTTTGATCTTTTGGATGATTGTGTCCATTCCCTATATTATTGCGTAAACTCTTCTGGTTTTTTCAGTCATTCCCATTCACATCTTTTATTTGTGCTTCTTATCATTGAGACGTGGTGTTTGTCGGAGAAAAGGATCCGTCTCCATCAAGCATTCTCCCTCCCTGAGCTGAATGTTCATTGGTGGGTGCTCAAAATAAAGATGCCCCCCTTCTTTTGTATTAAGTGCATTTTGATTTGCATTGGAGTTACCCTACTCCTTTTGATGTCACCTTTTTCGGTAAACTTGTTGTTTAAGATTTTGGTTCTATTTAATCAGATCCTGCGAGTCTCTTTTGACTTCGTTTGACCTCACGGTTTTTGGACTTGTATATAAGTATAAATAAGGCTCTATTTGTAACTTGGTTATGTCTTGTTGACTAACTTCTTATTTTTCTAAATTTTATTCCATTGGTGAATAGTGGGATCCTCCACACCGGCTTTCCCGTTTGTTGAAACCCCCGGGGGTGGCGGATGTGGTGCTCCTCGATGATGTTCTCGGTCGGCCTTCAGCCATTTCACTGAGTTATTGCTAAACGACCCGCTGCTATTTATAGGGGAGTAGCAGTTTGGGGAGGTTGCTCAGTGCTTTAATTAGTTTTAGTTTCTGTACAGCAACTCCTCTTTAGATAAGTTAGGATTAAGATTAGTGTGGTAGGTTTCTATATCCATATACTTGGATTATGTTCTCGAGAATAAGAACCTTTTGATTTTTCACCTGTCTAATTACTTTGATTCACATCCTTTTTTGTATTATCAATTTTCAACTTTTAGCTCCTCTTTTTTGAATTTTGAACGTCGTCTCACCTCATGAGGCTTCATTCTTTTATCTTCCGCGTTCTGTTGAGTGGTCTTATGGGACTCTGCCTCTGTACTTTGGCTGCTTGTCCCGATGTTTTGCACCTATTGGCCAATTTTGTTTTCCTTTTCTTCTTCTGTCCCCGTGCTTAAAGGGTTTCGGTCGCCACCGGCATACTTGGAACCTATGGGGTTCGTGGAATGCGTACGGTCAGGTGCGCTACCCTTTGTTATTTTATTTTTATTTTGTGAATTTCTAAATACTCTTGCAACACTTCAGTGCTTAGACCTGGTAGGAGCACAGGTGCCCTGTAGGCGTTGAACTGGTCTCGGAAGTTTGCTTATTTTTTTGTTTATAGGTACTTCCTTCCAACCTGAATAGTTGAAGGCCTCTGGTTGTGGTGTTGGGGTATAGGGTTTCTCGATGAACTTATATTAATGCTCCAATTTTTGGGCATTCTTGCTTTTCATTTTAGTATAAGCTTAGATTAGGTATAATCTCTCTTGCCTTTTGGTAGGTGGTTTGTAATTATCTTGAACTCTATGTGATTCTACGTTTCAGGTACTTTGTCCTGTTTGTAGGGTTGTGGGTTCGAGCGTTGTTTGTTAGATTTGGTCACCTCTTAGAGGTTTGATTTTTTTGAGGTTACTTACCCTTAAGTAAGATTTCTTTTAGATTTTGGTTTTGATTAGGTTTTTGTTTAGTATAAGGAATGTCAATAATTCTTACGCTGAGTTAGATACTCAATCTCCAATTCAGTTTTCTTTTGGAAGTTATCGATTTGTTTTAAGTTATTTATTGTAGTTCAAGTACATTAGTTTTAGGAATAATATAGTGTCATGTATTTGTGTCTCTGTTCTAAAGATCTTTCTTCTTCAAAGTTTGATCTTTCTTCTTTGCATTATAGAGTTTATGCCACTTGATCTTCCTTTTGATTTTCTATTAATGTCAGCCCTGCTTCCCGGTTTGTGTGTCAGCCGGTCTCCCATCTTTGGAGGGGGTGTGTTACGATTTAAAATCTTCAGTTGTCAATTTTGACTGTTGCTTTATATATCGATTTTTCACTTGCTCTATACATATCTCTTAGTGACGTGTTATCGACCGGCACAGACAAATCGATCTACGGATGTGGTCGAAGTAGTCGAAAAATCTCAGCCTGTGCCTTGACGCCATTGTTTTCCAGCTTTTAATTTGAAATGGGATTTACAAGAGTTTTATAAACAGCCAACATTTTTGTGCTTCGTAATGTTATCTTAAGGTAACCTCTATTGTTTTTGTATTTCATTATGTTAAACATTCTGTAACGCCTGTAGGAAGTTTTGAGATTTTGAAGGTCGTGGCATTGATGTCTTGCTCCACATTTGTTCCTTAAGGAGCAGCTATCTAAACTAGTTAGCATTCCAAGTAATTAAATCTTATTTTCGATGAACATAGCTAATTGGCAGTATCTCTATTTTAGATTGACCTTGACCCCAAGGTTTTTAATCGCTTTGAGAATGGCATACTTTCTAGTGAAACTATTTTTTAGAACAACTACTATCTAGTAAAATTAACTTCTAATTAAATTACTGTCCAGTAAAATTATACTTTTAGAATAAATTATCGAATCTTAAGTTTCCATGTTTAATATCATTAGACAAATTACTGGACTCACCTACGGAGATTCATTAACAATTTTCATGGAAGCCAAATTAGAGCAAATATATGTGAAATCAACCTGCGACTAAAAGCGCATTGAAGTATGCAAGCGCTGTAAGCTCTAGTAGCTATTAAAGATAAGTATTAGCATTATGTAAAATTAAAATGTATCATCTGTGTGTTTTTGCTGGTATAAATTGAAACCTTGTTGATATGTTAGTTGTTTATTTTGTATGAAGCAGGACATCCAACAGTATTTAATTAAGGAATATCCACGACTACACACGACCTCGCAGACTGTTGCTAGCAGGCATAATAATATATAAATAGATAGATAAGGACTTTGACAGCGTCCCATCAGAATTAGGGACGATGTGAGCCAACAAAAGGAAGTAGCTTCCAACGAGGCAATCATGACATCTCAAAGGCACAGGAGCTGGTTGATGGTGACTTCTTCACCGTTGATAAAATTTTAATCGCTGCCCTTGAGATTATTTAGCATGCTCGGCGAAATTTATCGTTTACCTGCGAGGAAGATAATACTGAAACAGTCGTACTTAAAATTTTGATTTATAATTGTGGTCTGGAACACATTAATACAAAATGTTGTCTTAGATGCTCCTATCTTCCAAAAAATAAAAGGATGATTAACGAAAATTATAATTTAACATGGTTACTGTCTTAATGGTAGAAATCATCATATTTAGGATGTTTAGATCCCACTCAAAAACCAAGATTAATTAGATTAACTTTAATTACTGGAACGAAAAGAAAAGTTTTATATGTGCGTGAAGCACCTGCATATTTCTTATCTACTGCGTTGCATATTTGTAATTTACTTCACAGCTTGTTTAAATATTACACAAATCAGGTGTATACGTATATGTTGCAAAAAAAATTTGATAATTAAGCAATTATTCTAAAATAAGCTTCAAAAAGTAAAGAGAAACAGGATTATTCCGAATGGTGACCTACTCCTCTACCGCGTCGTTGAAAATTCTAATATCTAACTTTCTGCACTCTGAAAATACAAATTATATTTTAAATGGTTTTAAACATTTTAACAATACCAAAAGCAATAAACAAATATTTATAGGTAATTTAACACCCAAATTATTTTCGTACAATGTTACAATAATTTCAATAAAATGGCCAATTAAAAAATTAATTTAGCACCTGATCAGTGATGCACTATGAGGGCAACAACATTTTTTGAAAATTTGTAGCTATGCAAACGTATTTCTACTTTTCAAACAATCAATCTTGAAAACATGTTTATAATTGTAGAATTTCAGTTTTTCGACAGAACTTGCTATTTAGATTGTATTCGAAAGTTGTAACTGGTTTTTATATACAGGGTGATTTCAAAACTCACTGACAAACTTGAGAAATAATTCTGTTTAAAAAATACCTAAAATATCTAAAAATACCAAGAAAATCGCTTTTAAAAGATAGCGGTAAGACTTTTTGAAAGCCACTGCAATAGCGAATAACTGAACGTGTCATTTTAAGTGAATAAACTAAAAGCACACGAAGCTGTTATTACATCATTCTAAAATAGTAAAATCAA
>JAHWXV010524517.1:0-12736 GCA_024586415.1 Phrixothrix hirtus | reverse complement strand
GCACAAAATAATTCCATTAGTAGATTAACTACACTTGGAAATACCTATATAAAATTTCCGTGGTTTGATTTATTTATGTATAACCATCGCAAATTTAAAATACCAGAAATTAATTAATATTATAATTTGCTCATTGTGTTGTCTCATGTACAATTAATTTCATTTGTTTGTGTATATATACTGTGTAAAAAGGGGATTTCCGTAATTATTATAAATAAATAAATAAATTTGGTATAATTTTGGCTCAACACAACAACTACTGTGTTGCGGTTTAAATTATTCTACCATCTATTTTGGAATAACTTGTATATAATGAAGTTAATCCCTAGTTTAATTGCTTCTAATTTTAACGGGCGTTGTTTTATTTTCATCAAAAATTAATATAATGAGTTTGCCATATTTCAGTTCTATGCAATAACGATTCTATTTTTATTGTTTTCAAAAGAGAGTTATCTATTTTAACAAGATTTATGTTAAATCTATTTAAAATTATAGTTATAATAATATAACAATACCTTTAGTCTGAGAAAATTTGAAGTTCTATTTTTATAAAGCTATTAGATTTTATTGAACGCGTAATTAACGTGTATTCTACTTTAATCTAAGTGTGCCCATCTTCGTAATTTAATACCATGCAACGAACTTTCACGAAGGAGGATGTTGTTTCCGGCATTTGATGTCTAGCACATTCCTGTGTTGCAGTTATCAATTGTATTTTTATTAATTTCAATACGTTATTTTGTTCCTTTTCTTAACGTGCTAAAGGATATCAAGTATTGTAATTTGCTATATTTTATTTTAAAAGAAAATGAGGGTCTATTAATTTCTATGTTGATCTATAATCTATAAAAGCGATAAAGATGGGGCTTGGGTTTCGGTATAAATTATATAGCATGTGATATTAATTGAAGAGGTCCAAGAATACCAAAATTCGTGATCTATTTCTTTCGTTTTTTAAAGAAGAGTTTCCGGTCATGGAAATGTTAGGCTGATTTGACCTACAGGGATCGAATAATTACTAATTACGGTGTAAACTGGAGAAGTGCTATAAATTATGTTGTTTCATATTTAAAAAGCTCGGTTGAAGCGTAATATTACGTTAAAGCTTAACATCGCTATAACTAACGTTAAGGATATTAAATCAACATTGTTAGAGAGCCATTTTTTGGAGGGTAAAGAACGAATATTGTATTTTTACACTGGTTATTAAACGAATCATTGTTTAAATTCTAATATCTACTATTATATTCATAATAAATACGAACCAAATTACTTCCCAGAGCCCTCGGTGGGTACAGAAACACATTGATTCTTTGATTGCAGTTAGCCTAAGTTATATGATAAGGAAACTTTTCTTTTGCTATAACTGGTAGACTTCAATTCTACGTGGGACATTCATGAGTTGTCAAGCTGACACGCGTATATGTTCAAAGTATGCTCAGATAACGTTCTTCAAATCACGTACAGCGATATGCCGAACTGTAACCCATTATGTCCAAAATTGGAGGTATTTCTAAAATTCGGTTTGTCTTCGCACGTCCTTGATCATGTATTTACGGTATAAAAGACATGATCATATAGCACGTTGCGGAAGCTGTCAGTTTGGATAATGCTGCGCTTGTAACCGATTAATTGCTTAAGCATTCCCGCCGTCAAGGTCCTAAATTAAACCATTGTTTCTCAATTGATTGTTCTATTCATAAGTACACAATTACACAATACCATATCGAGCTTAAAACTGAACGTCCGAAACTAATGAACCCACGAAAATAAAAGCAAATAATTTGTAATAACGGAGAACATTGGCACTACTAATAAGTTCAACAGACTTTGATAAAACAAATAAAAATGAATATCTCTGATTGTGTACATTTTAATATAGCCAAATAATTCTATAGTTGAATGTGTACGATATGAAAGTGCATCTTTTATTGCTTATTTTCTGTATTGTACAACTGCATTTTATACTATCCCAGAAATCTTCAAACAAATATTTATCATCTTTTATGAAATTTTTTGAAAACGACGGTCTCGCGTTTATGATCATGTAACATTCCGCCAGATCCGTGATTAGATGTTTTGGAACAAACTTCACACTGACGCGTTATCTTTGGAGATAAATTCACGAACTGATTCGTGAGAGGTACCTGTAGTGTTTAGTAATTAATATATTTGTAATTGCTATATTTCCGAATAGAAGGCTGCACGTTGATTTAGCCCCTCCCATAATAACAATAATAAATGTGTATGTAATTGACGTTTTAAATAGTAAATGTTACTTATAATAAAATCCTTAATTTAATTTTCTATTTATTTAATACTGGTTATTAAATTGGCAAGGTGCAAGCATAACAGTACCAACTTTTTGCTCCAACAATGCCATGCTCATTCTTTGCCGTACTTTTTTAATAATTTCTTCGAACGCCTTTTGCTACGTTAGTCATCCTCCAATGGCTTCTCTTCATTCTTGAACCTGGAAAATCAATTGTAACATACCAATTTTTTGTTCAGTTTCACTGTAAACTTTTTGCAGTGCTTATGACATCTCTGAAGCAGATTTTCATATATTGAACATGAACTGATCATCGCGTATTGTTGGAATACCAACATTGCGACGAATGACCAACACTCACGTCTAACTCAAATCGAACGATAATGATAGTTTTCGTCGAGCAGACATTTTCAGCTCCCCACCATAACAATACACACGCAATCTTATTTCTTACTCCCCACAATATCCTAAAACAGAGAAGGAACTCATATCTGTTATTTTTGGCATTAAACAATTTAGGAATTACCTTTATGGCCACAATTTTACAATCATCGCAGACCATATAGCTCTACATCATTTACTAACTTTGAAAGACAAAAATGCCACACGTTCAAATTTTTGAATTAACTATGTCGTAGTTTATAGCCGAATATTTGAAGAACGTTTTATGAAACTGCATTGCAACCAACAATTTGAAAATATTTCAAACAACCCAAAATGTCGTAACCATACACAATAATCATTTTAGCTCCCACTTCACATCTTCCCTTTGCCAATTGTGCTTCATGAGATTTTCAAATGTCGCTAGGCATTATCTTAGAATTTAGAAGCACATTTGGAAATGTTTAAGAAGAACTTATTCAACAATATAAAACTCTTCGGTTACTAAATCGTTCCTGAAACCAAATATTTTCAGAAGCCAACTTATAAAAATGTTTGGATTACTTTACAAAATTTAGAAGAAGTCATGCTTGAAAATAAAGTTTACTGGTCCGAAATTATGATGGCGAATAGTTTCTGAAATACACAAGATTATTGAGTGCAAATACGCCGATTACAATTACATATAATTATATTAAATAAACACAAATGCATTTTCATGAAAACCTAAACCTTGATCTACCTTTCAACATAATTTCCAACAATATTCAGGCACTTAACATAACGAACAACCAACTTCTGAATTGCATTCTCATAAAAATCCGTCACCTGATTTGCCTGAAATTGTTTGTTCTAAGTTCACTCTTGTTGGTGATGTTGAATGGTTCCATTTTATGGATGTCGTTTCGATTCTGGTGTAATATGAGTCACCCATATTTCATCTTCAGTGACAATTATTGAACTGTTGTATCAAGTTTTCAGCGATGACAGATTGCCGCCCTCTTTGCCGTTAATCATGAACATTAGAAGGGCTATCTTTAATAACACTAACCCATTTTTATATCATTCAATCGCTCATAATGTTTTCTCCATCAACTTCGCCAATCTGCCGATGAATTTCGACCGCTTTCCTGTCTTTTGCACATAGAAAACGAATTATCGCGCGTATTTCAGACTTGACGGGATTTTTAATTAACTAAGGCATTCTAAATAAGCACAAATAACTGTAAACACAGACAATGCTTGCATAAATTACGTCTGAGAGTAGCCAATAGATGTAGGTACTCAGTGATCATGCGTAGTTCGCCAATAGCAGCGCTGAAGTGGCCATATTTAAAAGCAGTACTTACTTGAAAACACATTACATTTAAAATCGAACCCGTTTAAAAACTCTGGTGTGAGACAACACAAGACATTCTCTTACGCACATAAATATTGAAATAGTGTCCACAAATGATTAAATTATTGTTTACGTTTATTTTTAAAACGATAATTGTAACGGACACCCATCCAAGTTACTGGACACGCAAAACCCTGCTTAACTCCAGAGATTGTTCCTGATAACTTGCTTCAACACAATTTTTCAGGTAAAGCACTAAGTTCGCGAAAAAGGATATCAAAGACATAAGAATCGTAAAAGTTTCAAAAAAACTGTTAAAAAAGCTTTCGAAAAATCGAAAAAACTTCAAACCCGCAAGAATAAAGTAGCACTTCTGGTAATTAAATTTTAACTAAATTCTAGATGTTTCATATGCAGAAGATAAAAAACTGAAATATAGAATTTAAAAAAAGTCGTTATAGCCGATTTCGTGAAAATCTCGAAAAACCAAAAAATGACAAGAGTAACGCGGCACTTTCGATCATTAGATTTTAACTAAATTCTTAACATCTCATGTGCAGAAGATAAAAAACTTAAATATAAAATTTTCAAAAAATCGTTAGGCTGATTTCGAGAAAATCTCGGAAAACCAAAAAATTGTTGCAATCGCGTGCGAAGATGGATACAAACTTAAATATAAAATTTTGTCTATCTATGAGTTTTCGTTTTCGAGATATCCTGTTCACACACACACACACACAGAAGCGCGCGCGCGCACGCAAACCCGCACGCAAGCCCGCACGTATGCACCCACGCGCGCTCGCACGCACGCACACATGAACGCACGCACGCATGCCCACACACGCACGCACACACACACACGCGCGCACACACACACACAGATAGACAGACCAATTTTTAAGAACATGATTTTCGGACTCAGGGTACCCCAAAACGTGTATTTCGACTAAAATTTCGACATCGAAAATTTTGGACGATAACAGTACTTTATACTATACATATAGGTAAAAGAAAGTAAAAATTTAAGCTTGAGATAGCAATTTTAATTTTGACAATGGTGGTGTAATTTATAAATCAGAAGAAAATCAAGATTGTCTTATTATTCGGACGACATTTAAGTAAGGTTCTGATATATTTTCATGGACACCTTATTATTAGTTATCAAGGTCATACTAAAACTTGATGCTGTTGGTCAGGCGTGAAATTGGATATTATACAATTCATTAGTCAATGTTACGAATATAATTTTGAACGTTAAAATATGTTACGTTAAAAATATTCATTTTAAAATCAGACAGAATAAAATAGTGTAATAAAACTAGTTAATTGTTTTAAAAGCCATTATTTATCTTCATTAACTATTTACATTTATTCAACTAGGGCCGGTATTTCGTTCTCCGGTTAAACTTATCTGCTAGTTAATTACTTTGCTTACCATTGTACTAACACTGGTTTCCATAAGATATATCTAAAAGATAAATTTAACTGGGGAGCAAAATACCGTTCATAATTATATTTATTTAAAACTAAAGGCACTTAAATTGCTATTTATATAGGAAAGTAATATTCTGGAACATTCGGGTATATTAAAGAAAAATATTACACAGAATGCCATGTCACAGATTCCAATGCCATGACTTATTGGCGTGACCTTGAATTTATTTAGGTATCAGTTGCAGTAATGAATCATTCATGATTCCATCATTTATATTAGTTCTATGGAACGTATTTCTGATTATACTGCAATGGGTGATATACGGGTAACGTTTGACTGAAATAGAAAGAGATGAATTCATAATTAAAAGGCAGCAATCACAATTAAAAGTTAAATAATAATCGCTGGGTCAACAAATTCGCAAGGAATTATAGGTAGAAGAAGGCTTTGTATTAATCAAATCAAATTATAAATTATGGTAAGATTATTAATTAATATTGTACAAAGCATGTGTTTGACTTGCAATAGAATATTAATTAGCATATTAATCAAGCATTTCAATACATATTGCTAGGAGTTTTAAACGTTTGAAATTGAATCTTAATTTAAAGAAGGCTAAATATTTCAAATTAAATTTCTGTTAAATGCTAGAGCAAAATTATAAAAGGAAACATTTCAACATAAATGTTAAAAGACAAAAATTCGTACACGTGTCAGTTCACAAAGACAGTACTTTGACTTTATGAAATTAAATGTGATGGAAAAATAATTTACAAAGAGAATACCTACAACCTTTTTATTAATATTTAACAAACTAATGTGCTTTAGCAAAAACTATTTATTATTATTACAGAGGGTGTTACTAAACTACCGACGTGAATTTAAATAGTAGGTAGCATAAGAAAAAAAAGGATTGTGTAGACAATAATGAGTCAGAAATGCTTAACAAATATTTTTAAATTAAAATGGTTTGGCGACACTAGTATAACTGAGCAGATCAGTTTTAACATTCATTGTTTTCGACGTGTCGCTATTAGAACGTATTTTGATAGCTGGCGGAGATTTTATTTATTGAAGTGACGGTCGAAACTTTAATTTGCAGGTGCCTAATTTTTGCATTGCTACCTATACTCTCTGTTCAATATTTTACTGTTAATCTTTATACATGTAACATTTTCTTGGTCTAAGCTCTTGTTGTTATATAAACCAATACACAACATTTACATTTAAATATAAAATCAGTAACTAATCAAGACTTTTTATATTATTTATGATAGCTGGCATCTTTGTAATTAAATAGGAGCGCTTTACACATTAAAATTGAAAGAATCGAAGTTTTCTCCTATAAACTGCGCGAATTTGAAAATTTCAAAATTCAGCACAAGTAAAAAGCCATACAACTAACATTTAACAAAAGAACAATCGTAGGTCTTCTCGCCACAATATTATATAACCTAACAAAGTAGGTAAACAAACAAACGCTTGTAATTTCATTCAACGTGTTGCAGCCACTGGTTTCGCTCTTTTAGGTTCATCAGTACGAAGTTGCTGCATGAAAATGCAAGCCTCCTTATAAGCATATAACAAGTGCGATTATCACACGACATACACCTGGTAGAGCCATCTTTGCAATTATATAGGAGTATTTACATATTAAAATTCGGCATTAGTAAAAAGCCATACAATTGGCATTTAAATAAATGAACAATTTCAGATCTTTGCACCACAAAATTGTATAACCTAACTCCTAATATACGGAGCGTGTCCAGCAACCTCGTACTGATGAGTAGTATACGAGTAGCTGCGATACGTTGAATGAAATCACAAGCTTTTGTTTATTTACCTATTTTGTTAGGTTATACAATTTTGAAGTGAGAAGATCTCCAATTGTTCTTTTATTAAATGTGACTTGCATGACTTTTTACTTACGCCGAATTTTAAGATTTTCAAATTCCTCCCGATAATCTCTATGAAATTAACGCACCACTAAGAAATTTAACACAAATGTACAAGGAAAAAATAAAAGTAAGTTACAGTTTATTTATTTTCAATCTTTTTAGCAAAATAAACAATTATTGTTATAGCAACCCCGATTTGTGTAAAAAACTAACATGAAAAACCCAAATTTGTGGAATAGGAAAATATGTAAGAGTTCTAAATTAATATTGGGTGTTTCGACCCTATTGCGTATAACAGCGTCGCGTCGATCCATACTTAAAACAACTGCTCTTACGTTATTATGGTCTAAACTGTTCTATATTGCAGCAATGTTTCCCAAGATTTCCCAGAGCCTAGGGTTGAGGTGGGTGTCACCTTGTTGATTTCAAATCAAGCGAAAATTAAATTAATTCTTCTACAAAAATTTAAATAAATGTCGTATTTACAAACATTATTAAAAAGATTCCCGCAAGTCGGAATTTTTGTATATATAATAAGTAACATTAAATGAATAACACTAACAAATAATGTGACCACGATAGAGAAGACTTAAATAACCCAAGATGTTAAAGACACGTAGAAAGGTTTAGAAGTCTACAACCCTTTAATCACGGCAGCAACAGTACGGAGTGGATAATATTGAGTGCATTTAAAAATGAAAAAATGGTTAGTTGTACAAAGGAACAAATTTCGTTGCCTTGACAACCAAAAGAGGGTATAAGACGAAGTTCCCAGTTAACATATCGCAGTTTGCCGCACAACGTCTTTTGCTGAGTGATTTTTAGTGTCGGTGATCACACAGAATAAGTAAATCTTGATTTCCAAGTAAGCTATTTCAGTTCACGAGTGTTTCACTAGTTGTATTCACAAAAAATCACACCCAACAAAAATAACACCAAATTAATAAATCAAGTGTTAACAAATCCCCAGTAGAAAGGTTAACACTATAACCGAAATAACATTTTAAATTGTACATATAAATTTAAAATAATAAAGAATCCACAATGAGGGAAGATTTAAATATCAAATTGGACTCCCAGTGTAGCCAATTGTTACCACACAGAAGCCTCCCAGCAGTAAATGAAATTAAGCATTTACTTTACACAAAGTGTAGTTTAAAAATAAAACATTTTCAAATAAAGACAATTATAACCGGCGCATTCTTTATTCAAAAGTTGTATAACTGTAATTACGGCAAAACTGATGTGGGTAAAGATAAAGTCTTGTATTTATGCTTAGATATTGACATCAAATTAAATGTGTTTCCTTTTTAGATATTTTTTTATGTGTAATAATTATGTTTATTGATTTAAAATAATTAAAATCAAATTATAAATATAACTCGTTATTGTTGAAGCTAAACTGAAGTTATCTTGTCCCTCCTTTGTAATAAAAAAGGTCAATGACTGAGTTCAATAAATTAAATTAAGAATAAATCAAACAAAATTACGAAAGAAAGGCAGACCAAACAGCCTTAGTCGCCTATCAAGTATGTCCCAAACTTCTCTATTAGATTATAATCAGGTCTCCTTGCTGACCATTCCATAACATATATTCCTATCTTTTCTAGATAATTTTGCACTAAAATAGCAGTGTGAGGTCGAGCGTAATCGTTCATTAACAAAAAAACTGGCTCAATATATGGAGTAAATAGTACAACATGTTCTTGAAGGACGTCCACAATCTATCGATCAACAGTTTTTTAACACAACTAGGTCCATGTGAGCCGCTAAAGAAATACCACAATTGGCCCACCATTATACAAGGTTGTGTAACGAAGGTTATACTGGTGGATGCCTATATACACGAATACGTCTATCGCAATAGTGCAAAAATCTATCAAATTGTAAGCATGCTCTGCGGTGATGTACAGTCAAAGCTGGTCCCCTGACAAGTATGCGATTTTACAAATTTACTGCTCGAAGACGTTGGCGAATGATTTCGGAACTAATTTGAACACTATGAATTTCTAGAAGCTAGGATTTTAAATTTTTAATTTTTAGCTGTTAAGGCACAGATATGCAAGGGGGCTAACATTGTCCAGGCCTTCTGAAGTAATTCCCAGTCTTCCTGTATTGTAGTACCATTCATGATACCGAGATATGGGATACGCTGAACTTTGCACCCAGTCTTTTGTATCCCCTACCTTCCTCGTGTAAAACTACTGCTTGAGCATATTTCTCATTTACATTCCATATTAAAGTTCAAATAACGGTACGTTACAAGTTGTCAGTACAATATGGAGGGTATCTTAAGGGCAGTCAATACAAAATGATTTCACACTTCATCGATTTGTTAAATTCTCACATTTTTTTGAGAACAACAGAAAAAACACATGCCATTTGAACACATTGACAACAGTGTTTTAAATGGGTAACAAACTAGAGTGAAATAAATTGCAAAAACCAACACAGCAAACTTTAGTTTTTATTGTATGGTGCGTTAATTTCTTGAAGCGGTTTAGTTAAATACAAGGGCGGGATGATAATTAGGTGCCTTTCAAATAGAGGGCGGTACCACACTAACTATTAGTGTGAAATTTTAAAGTTCCATGTTTAGGATGGTCACATTGAAAATTTGATTTCAATCTGTCAAATGGTTTGCAAAGTGAAAATGTTTTTGTTTGCTTTGCTATGGATAATACTGAGAAACGTGCCGTCATTAGGACTTTCTAGATGAAAGGTTTAAAAAATGCAGATACGATCGTGAAAACGTCCAGCGTCCAAGATGAACATCGATCGGGACGCTCTAGAAATATCACGGTATGGTGATAAAAGGCCGGAAAGTAAAATTGAGCGAAATTGCTACAGTTATGGGCATTTCTGAAGAGCGGGTGTGCAATATTATAACAAGAATGCATATTAAAATTAACTGCAAGATGGATTTACTTTCATTGGAGCAAAAATGAGTGTGGGTTCAATTGTCGCAAGAATGTTTGGATTGTTTTCAAAAGGATGTAGCTGATTACCATAGATGAAAAAGGGGTTTATTACTACACCTCGGAAACCAAACTACAATCTAAGCAGTGGACGGAACCAGTTTGTTCGGCCCCAAAAAAAGCCATGACAACGAAATCTACCGGAAAGATAATGGCGTCGGTTTTCTGGAATGCTAGGTAACTCTAATGGTCAATTACCTTCCAAATGTGTAAACAATAAATGGTGAATACTTTCCAAGGTTCTGAGCATGTTGAACGAAAAAATTAGCGAAAAAAAGCCCGGGTTAGCGTTTAAAAAGTTTAGTTTTTCATCATCATAATGCCCGCCCTCACACCAGTATCGTTTCAATGTCTAAGATTCACAAATTCTCCCGACTTAGCTCCACCACACTTTCACTTATTTCTCAAACTAAAAATATTCCGTGGGGGGCGGGCAAAAATGTTCAACTGATGAGGAGGTCAAAGCCGGGCTAGATGCCTATTTTGCTGTATTTGAAGAAAGTTTCTTCTTTGATGGAATTAAACCATTGGAATATCGTTAGGTTATTATGTTGAAAAATAAAAACATTTTGGTAATTGTAATACTTTTCTTTCATTCTTAAAACGCCAATCATCCCGCCCCCGTGGGATTAATTAGAATCTACATATTATTGAGCGAATCTACAGTTGCTTACACAACGCTATAGCAATATAAATTAAATTAAATTTAAAGTTAATTTAAGAGATTTAAATAAAAAGAGAATATGTAAATAATGTTTATAAACCATAAAAATGTTAATTTAAATTTATTTTGTGTCGCCCATCCAAGTTTCTAACCACACGGATCTCTGCTTAACTCTGGAGGCTTTTTCCGATTACTCTATTCATAGAATTTTTCTAAAGTAACCGAGTAGTTTATATGAAAGGCACTAAATATAGTTACAAACACAGTGTAATTTATTAAAGAAAGTAGGTATAATTTTCGAACCGAAATTTATGAATGTAACAACCAATTCAAAAGAAAACCCTTGGCAAAGAAATTCAGTGTTTAATAATTTAGAGGGTCTACCTACGCAGAAGACCAAATCAACTCAAAATAACGCATATCTATAATTATTCTATTAACCCAAGATGTTGTATAATCAATTGCAAGACATGCACAATAATATTACATTAATAAGGAACATAAGTAGTTAAACAATAATTAATGTAGAGTAGATATATGGATAAATGTATGATGAATTATAATAAGTTTTACTTTTACACTAAATGGCTGCCTCTCAACAGCTTCATATAGGAAAGAATAGAATTAATTGACTATATCCTGAATGTTGCAATTCAATATTAATATACCACTAAATGTATCTATTGTTAATATACTGCTATCACAAATCTTATAGATAACGTTCTGATGTACCCGATCCATCTGTTATGACTTAAATTGTCATACCATATATTTGGGT
Organism: Phrixothrix hirtus; assembly: GCA_024586415.1. Classification (NCBI taxonomy): domain Eukaryota; kingdom Metazoa; phylum Arthropoda; class Insecta; order Coleoptera; family Phengodidae; genus Phrixothrix; species Phrixothrix hirtus. Next base: position 991 of record JAHWXV010524517.1, on the reverse strand, counting down.
ATGGCCTATAGATAATGAAATTAATCACGAGTTTAATTGCTTCTAATTTTAACAGGCGTTAATTTTCATTAAAATTCAATCTAATAAATTTAGGATGTTTCAATTCTATACAATACCGATTCTATTTTTTGTTTTCGGTCAAAACATTCGATATCCAGGTTTAGCGGAAATACATGTTTTCATGTCCTCTGAATTCGTAATACACGTTTTTAGCAAGTGGCCTGTGTATACAGTGTGGTACATTTTCGATGGGATAAATTAACAACTTTCTTATTATTATAGATAGAGAAAAACTAATATACATATTCTGATCTATTTTTTGCCGCTTAGTTTATTGCCGCAAACAAATTTGAATTATCTCATACCGTTTTGGAATAAGAGGGCACTAGTCGAAAAATGGCGATTTTGAAATTGTTAAAAATTGGTATTATTTATAAAGATATTAAAATATGGTAAAAACATTCTTAAGGCAATTTTTTAAGAAGAATTCAATAATCAAAATTATATTTTTTTATAATTAAAAACAAACGAGTTACAGGGCAAAGATGCATTTTTTTAAATGTAAATCATAGTTGGCTATACTTTCATTAAATTGTATATTTTTTATACTTTTCAAAAATATATAGTTTGTCGTACTTATTTTCAATAATGAATTTATTATAACAGTTTCTAAACTATAACGTATCTATTGCTTACACAAGAACAAGAAAAATCTAGTCGGCTATGAAAAACAATTGAATTGACATTTTACATGCTAGAGAGGTAAGAAGCATTTCATTAACTAGGTATTGTTTTAGTATTTAACACAATATTTAGTCCAAATAATATTGATAATTAATTAATTGATATTTAATACAAATTTATTGTGAAATGGCCTTTCATGCTAACCATGAAAAGTACGATATGTTAAAAGTATTTATTCAATACAATGAAAATTCAAATGCAGCTAGTCTTCAATATCACCTGCAATTTCCTGAAAGGAGACAACCAG
>JAHWXV010524382.1:0-11090 GCA_024586415.1 Phrixothrix hirtus | reverse complement strand
ACACACACACACACACACACACACACACACACACACACACACACACACACACACACACACACACACAGAGAGAGAGAGAGAGAGAGAGAGAGAGAGAGAAATTTCCAAAAACATGTTTTTCGTTCTCAGGGGATTTGAAAACTTGCAGTTCCATTAAAATTTCAAGATCGAAAATTTTGACGAAAACAATACCTTCTCGTATACGTATATTTCATATAGGGTAATAGAAAGTAAAAATAGTATGAAAACGAGGAAAACTGCAAAACATTGTGACTATTTTGTAAAAAGAAAACGGCTGATGTGCACTACGCTGGAGTAATGCAATAATTTAGCAATGTTATTAAAGTTCGTTCACGTTTTCATGCATATTTGAACTGTAGTGTGATCCAAAATGGGAAATATAACGCCCGGCACTTCTGTAATTAAGGTGATGAGAAAGTGACGAAAAATATAGGAAATATGTAATTACCATTAAATAATTTTCCCAGACATTTGATATAAACGGGAAATATAACGCCTAAAACTTCTGCAATTAAGGTGATGAGAAAATTACGAAGAATGTTGGAAACATGTAATTACCATTAACTATTGTCTCAGAATATCTGATTTAAATTTTATATTTAAGTTTATAGCCATTTCAAGAAATTCGGTAAAACCAGAAAACCATAAGCGGCACACTATTCTAGGGTTTTAAGGTTTTTCTTGATTTTGTCAAAAACGGCTATCACCATTTTGATAAAACGTTTTCAATTTACAAATTATTTTATTCTTAATAACATTGTATAAGTAGTTTTTCTGGAGCAATTCATGGAGGACGTCATGTCAGCTGTCATAAGCAAAAATGGTTTTTTCAAAGTTTAAAGGTTTGGCTTCATTCTAGGCTAAAGAGGATAAAAAATTATGTAACATTTGATAAGCTGTTTTTTCTAAGTTGCTTAATTTAGCGTAAATTTAGAATTCTCTGCAGAAACTTGTAATCAACCCAATTGTCAATGTGCAAAACTAACCTATTTTAGTATAATTTATAATAATAAAATAGCACTTAACGAATAAAAGGAAGATAAGGGAAGTTGTGTGAATATATCACATTATAATTTTCTCTAAAATTGCTATGTCTAAGTTTTAGTTTCCTTAATATAATTTAATTCCAGGAATTAAATTTTTATTAATGTATTCCCTTAAATAATATGGATAATTTAAAATACTCGTAGGTAAGGTAAAGTTGTATTTATTTAAAATGTCTATTGCTAATCCAACATATATAAAAAGTAGTTTATATATTTTAACCCAGGAGACTACCCATAAATTTCATTTATAAACTTATCAAGATTATAGGTTTCTTTAATAACATCTCATTACCTGTTTTATAAAAACGCAAAAAAAAAATAATAAACCCCTCACTAATAGATTACATAAATAACAATAGTGTTCCCATTATTTTGACTAAAAACATTAATTTACTAATTAATAATTGTTTAAGATTATAATGATTTTAGTCGTTTTAAAACATTATCGCGCTCTAATAAAAAGTTATTTAACATTCTCTATATATTTAATTGTTATATACACACTAACAACATTATATCGTGAACCATAGGTGATACCAGCATTAGTCATGAATATTTATTGACTAAACACGTATATAACAAAATACCTGAATACAACGGTTATAGCCACATTAACTTAAAAATTCGGCAGAAGTATTAATGCAATTAGTTACTTGTTCTGTAATTTCACTGAAAATTAAAATACACGGGTTTACTTTGCTCATCATTAATTATTTTCCAAAAATATAATCAGATTTTTAATGAGAATAATTTAAATTTGTAACAAATTTATTTCGGTATTGTATAAAGTATTACTTAATGAGAAATAGAAGGAGAACGTAATTATTTAATTCACAATAAAATTAATATAAAGCATGACATAAAAAACGTAATTTTCGGTGTGAATTCTAGAAACATTTTAAAATCAATCTAGACGGTAAAATTGTGCATAAATTCTAAAAGTTACTTACTTAGATACTTACCAAATTTGGAATGTTAATCTCTAAGCTCGATTCTTTCAGTGCTTAAAATGTGCAAAGGTTATATGAAATGTTAAACATTATGTGCATTAATTCTGAATTTAACTGTAAGTGTAATTGTAAATTTCGCTACAGATATTTAGCATATTTTAGGATTTTATATGCATCTAAACAGCTATACAATTTAATTTCCCAATAGTAGGAAGGGTATTGCAGTCCTCAAGTCGCAACCGGTTGATGGTTTGTACTGTGTGACGAGCCGTGTGCGGTAGCAATTGTTACTTTCTTCAACAATAAACCCCTTTTATAACTCTCACTGTTGATGGTAGTTCCAGTGCCTATGCAGTCGTTCGCTATAGGGCATTTTCGTCCCAAAATATTGTTAGCATCACCTTTCCTACCGATGGCATAGTCTTCGATTCGGGGTAGTAGTAATCAACCTAAGGCTCACCACCGGCTACTGTTCTGCTCAGAAATGCGTCACCTCTCGTGTTGAAACGATCTGGTAGGCTTTGGCAAACGTCCACCTTCATATTCTGCGGTAAACATTCTCGGTACCCATCACCCACAGACTTAACGTAATCAGAGCTCGCCATGTACAATTCGATGGGACGAACCATGGCTAGTGTGCAATGGTGACTCACCTATCCACCATAACCATACCTAAAGCTTGCTGAATATTTTCGGGTATAGTCGATGTTAACGGATTTCCAGCTCCCTGTTGTTGGCGGTCATCCTTCTACAGCCACTTTTAAGGTTCTCAATTCAGTAAAATGCACGCTTACGAGATAAAGCACTGTCCTCGCATTGTGATAATATCCTCTGATGAATTTCATCCACGTTCACACCTTTTGATCACAAAAATCGGATTAATGCTCTTTGTTTCTCCTTACTACAAATAACTAGCGGAGTGCACAAGTTGACCCTGTCACACCTAGCTGGCAACTGACGCAATCTAGATAACATTTCCGCACGCGTGCCCACCGGTGCACCTGCCCAACACATGCATGCGCAAACTTTGCTATGTCGAAAATGTAAATAAGCTTTGAGTTATCCTCGTATCATGCCATGATAGGTAATCAACATAGCATGCTAATCCGTTGACACATTTTTTCTGTCTACAATTGATCACAGTTGGCTCACCCACATCTTATAGGCCACACCCCTCCACCATTGATCGGTCTTGGAAGCTGTACCCATCTAGACCACCTGGGAGTCATCTTAGGACACTGCAAGTGAGCCCGTTCGGCCCTGTTGTGTCTTCTACAAAAACAAAGCTTACAATTTTAATATACTAAACGAAACTGCGAAGTATCTATGTAAAAATCTAAATATAAACACGATTTCAAAAGTCTAAAATGAAACATTTTTGTTTTCAGATTCTTTCATGAGCAAATTCTACTGGTTATCCTTTTTATCAAATTTATATTATTTTAAATGCATAATTTTCTGCCAAGTACCTAAGATATTAATAATAAATTTATAAGGAATTGTTAATTCAGTGAAAGAGGTAATAAATATTACTTAAGATAAAATGTAATACTCAAACAATTATTATTCGTTTTTAAAATTTATTTATTGCTCTAAATACACAGAAATAAATCATTACAGACAATTGGAAAAGTTTAGAAGAACTATATATAACAGCCGATATAATTTAAAATAAACATTCGTTAATGCTATTAATTTTCGGTTCTTCTAAGCGGTAAGTTAAAGTTCCATGATATGCTTAGTATAATGTTTAGTTGTTGAAATTGCTAAGTTTGTTTAAAGGAAAGGTAAATTTGAAACATGTTATATGTCAAACTTATAAATTAAATTACTATAGTTTTTTTAACTCTTTCATATACTTATTCTCGCGGTAGGAGTTTCATCATAGAAATTTGCACTGCATTTTTATGTTACACATTTTTAACAAAATATAATTAATTTAACCAAATTAAACACAGAAGGAAGCTGTAATAATGTAATCTGTGTTATAAACTTGACATACACATTTTATAAGTTAATATTAATGTTAAATGACAGTAAAGCTAATTTCTGTTTCAGAATCAAAATGCCTACAAAATTCATATGTCAAACTTAAGTGATGAGGTGAGAATTGTACGTGTATAATAATCGAATTCCATAAATAAATTCCTTACAGAGGTGGTATTTAAAGCGAGTATACTATTTATTGTATTTGTCGTAAAAGAAAGTATATGGAAGTAATTTTATCATCACTTATGTATATTTTACGTACGAAACAAAAGTTTATGCATTATTTTGATTTCGTTCAATACACTTATTTGTTTGTATTCTTATTTTTACATTTATATTCTAATTTTTACATTTTAAATTATAATTTCATGCGTCGTAAACATTTCTTAAGAATTTCATTCACTTGAGTTAAAAATTATAGGATCTATCCCATAAGAAGTGACAAAGTATTTTGGCAAACACCTCAGGTGTTTCTAAAGAAAATTACAACCCTTTTACAGCTGATACATTTTAGGAGTTATTTGCATAAAGTAATATTTAATAATTGTAAGTTCCTTTAGTGGTTTGTTCTAATCTTCAAACTGTTTACCCATCTTCCACACGTTGTTTTGTTTTTATTCTGTTAATTTTGTTATTTCCAAATAACAATTAATTATACAATAAAAATGGACATTATATTATACATACGTTTATATCATAAGGTATTGAAAAGAAAGAAGCTCACAAACAGCTAAAGTTAGTAATAATACCTCAAAATGCAAACTTATTGGTTTTATTAAGGCTATGTGAAGTCGGCAATAAAACATACTATTAAATAATATAAGGTACAGCTGGACCAGAGATATACAAAGGCGGTTATTTAAGTAATTGTGCAATGAGAGTATCGCGCAATGAATGTACGTAGTGTACTGGAAATAGCAGTTGCGCTGTTAGAATACAATTGCGCAAGTAGGATGTAATCGATGTACGTCGCTGGTTGCTATTTACGTGGGACAGGTGGGGTGTATTATAGTTGAATTAGCAATATGGTGTGTTCTTTAATTCGCAGTTTACGCTGAATTTGCGGTTGTAATTGCAATTCGTATGCATAATTAGAGTTAAAAGTAGATAGCGTAATACAACTTTGTAGTTTTTTTGTAATTCGCAGCAGCTTATACGTAAGGATTAGTTTGTATTAATATTAGTATTTATGGCATTTTAATTCTATCAGTAGAATTTCTAATGTCTTGCACGATCCATATGTCTAATTAGCATGATTTAGAACGAAAGTATGTCTAATTGTCAGTATGAGGCAATTTAATAGAACCGTGAAGGCATAATTGGTTGATTAATTCGAATGCTGTTAATTTGAAGAATTGAATTTCAAAACGTTAAATTGATTTACTTGCAGCCACACTGAAGACTTAAATGAGGAGTCTACTGGGAACAGGCGCTGTTGCTGCGACGGAAATTAAAATAGATAATTTGGGGTTTTAATTGCTTTCCCGTCCTGGAGTCTGAGAAGTAATGACCTTCTTCCTTAATAAACTTCAGAGAGTTGTCATTGTAATGACGATAAATGTGCTAAATAATGGTATTCCTCCTTCATACATTTCAGAGTGCTCCCACTGTAATGGTGATAAATGGTTTTCATTTGCACTTTTAGAGTAAATTTCGTACAGTTGTAAGTCTGCATGGATTAGTAGCTTATGGGCGAAACTTTCCCGTATAGTGTGTGCGTTCAAGCGTGGTAGTAAGCAAATCTCCACAAAATGAATTTTGTCATACGTTAGTTCATTAAGATAGAGTCATACGTAGGTTTTGCGGTTGTAGTTGGTGCAGCTGTATTTTATGCTTGCTTAAATGCAAGCAATCTAAAGCATCTGGCACCGTAAATGTATTGGTTTATGTTCGGTGCCGTAGGAGGGTTAGGTGAACTTATATATAGGGGAATACTGCGCGGATCGAAGACATAGTAACGCAACAGTATTTAATATTGTTTGTGGGAAGATATCAAGGAAGATTGCACAAGTAAAACACCAACATACTAAGGGAGCGCTCTAACCATATAAAGTTGGATCAGTGGTAAGTGGATTTGGATAATCCACTGACCATGATGGCGGCGTTAGCATGTTGTGCGCGTGTATTAAAAGCGTCAAATTTGTGTTTAATATTCTATTATTAACAAATCGTAACAAATTATGGTATGCACGCCTATGAATACATAAACAAACATTATGCAGTAAGATAATTTTGACCTTAAAATGCATCAATATGCTTTATTATCTATACGCAGTAAGGAAATAAATTCAAAACACTTTTAATCGTCAAATATAAACAAAAATTAACAATACTATTCGGTAACCTAGCAATTATCAATATAAAAACAGGTGTGAAACGATAATCCCGCAAGCGGCACATCTGCCCATGATTTCCACTTAATTATAAATAAATATCCTTAAAATTACACTTGGAATTAATAAAACTTGACACTTTAACTACCTACCGACCACAATGGCGTCTATCACAGGTAGTGCCTAAAAAGTAAGGTTGATAGTTAGAAGCGCTTCCTTAGTGTTATTTATTCGTTGCCAAATATCAAAACATGACAATGAGAATAGAGTCAGAATATGCTGAAGATAACTAGATGGAAATTATAGTCAACTCTAAAAGGCAGAAAATATTAGAATCAGAGACAAACTTCCCAAAGATCGTTGTGAAACAAAAATTATTTGAAAACTCTGAATTACTATCTGTTATTTGTTATCTGTTAGAGCTTATAAAGTTTAAAATAATTAGCGTGTCTGTTAAGCTAATCTCTTTTCATATAGTGGACATAAAACTTTCCTATCCAAAAACTAGCAGTTCTCAATTTTAAAACTCAGAGGTACTATTGTAAAGTAGACCTTAATCGTACGAATACTGCATTCATTGTGAACGCTGCGAGATTTTAAGAAAGTTGCAACCTTGACTACCAAAATTTCATAACATTTTTCCGCTTCCGACCTATATTTGTATATTTACTGGCTATGTTGATTGGCACATTATGATATATTTCCCAAACTGTTGCGATTGTCATAATAACGCCACGTTAACGAGCACGTTATGGTTCGTAACAGTACTAATACTGTTATGAAACGGAAGAAAGGTTTGATATCAAATTGTCGTAGTTACCCAAAAGTTGTCGTTGCGCAAACAATCGTGTACGACACGCGATTCTTAAGTGCCGCAGTAAAACGGATCTCAAAAATTAGCAAAACTCGACCCTTCGGGTCTCGTTTTTCTAATTTTTTCTCTATAAGGAACTTACCGATCTTGTATCGTTATACTATAACAGCAGTTAATGAAGAAAATATTCGGATAAAATGACTTTCCAAAATTTGTAATGTTCTACGTTGCGAAGGGTTTCAGCACTAACTAAGAAAATATAATAAATGCTGTTTATTCATATAGAAATATTGTTTTCTGTGGACGTTTTGATCAAGCTACTACCCGAATTCAACTATTTAATGACGTTACTGTGTTAACCATTATTTATACAACTACTGAAACACGTCAATTTTGCATACTTGTTGCAAAAATTAATATTTTCGTGTCTGTAAATAGAAAATGTCTCCTTACTATTTTTAACATTAACGTTGATTTATTACCTTGTTATATCAGATAATGATAATTGTGTTAGTAGATTGAAATTCTATTATTTTAAAAATTTTATATTTGTATTTAAAGTTTAAAACCAGTGTAGGCATCAAAATAGGCAAAAACCTATTGAGTGTCACTCGACCAGAAAAGTATGTATATCTCTTATTTATTGGCAGTGTCTTCCCTCGCTTCGATTCGATCGTTTGAACACTAAACAGCTGCGAGTTGCAAATAGCTATTTTCTACATTTTAGGTGCATTCTACTGTTAAAAGCATTGCAGAATTATAGTACTTTTATAATTACCACTTTATGTATTTAAAATATACTTGGTAACTGTTAGCTGCAAATTAGGCAAATAAATTGCCGTCTACCAATTACATGCCTTCAGAACCAGCTGCTACCGAGAAACCGAATAATTTTCTTATATTTGGCAGGCAGTGATTTTTATTTATTTCTATGAATCGTTTTGGGTTTAAATTCTGTAAATTTTAATAAAGATCTTATGTCTAAAACACAATTATTTGGTACCATGACTTTATTGTGTATTATTTTAAACCCAAGTTCAGTTCATAATTCACAAATCAATAATACCAATTTTAATTATTCGTTAAACCAGAATTACTTAAAGGTGAAACAATACAGCCCACTCATCAATTTTCAGTTTAATTAATCTAGACGTAAATAGTTCATCCTCAACTACTATGAAATGGCTTCCATGTTAATATAAATCTACCTACGTCTTGTAGAAATGAATTATATGAACGTAACGCTGATAATACATAACCAATAACTCCAGGCTATTAATCATTGAATTATAGTTAGGGACATTGCGTCATATTGAAGTAAATATGCTCACCACGGTTGCGTTGACAACGGCTATGCTCGGAATGGATAGTTCTGTAATTTCACTTTAAAAACATACTTATAAAACTAGCTAAAGGATTTTGATTAAATCGTTTTTGAATTAGAACTTATATCTATGTAAGAATATGTAATTTCAAAATTTTCTAAATAGGCATCTTTTTATTAAAGTAAAGTATATTAAATTAAAGGATATTTGTCACTTGTACTTTAAAAATACACGAATTAAACAATTACTTAATAAAAGGCATTAATCCTTCGATGCACGGGTGAAAAAATTTACCATCAGAGAACAGACATGGTCTGAGGGACCTAACAATTATGAACAATGTTTCAAAATAATTTAATTTTGGAACTGCTAGTTGATAATTACATATATTATATTGCCATATAAATATAAACATTAATATTTTTTCAAAATTAACCTAAAAAAATTACAAAAACAATGAAATGCAAATTTAATATAATAAATTCAGAAATTGATCGAAAATTAATTTTCTGTTCTTTGGGCAAAACAGTCTCCATGAGTTGGTTAATATGTTGCAAACACTTATTGCACTTCTGATAGTATATCGAGATTTACGATTTCGACAATAAAGGCAACTTTCGCGTTTATTTCTTTCAGTCGTTACGGCACATGCCACATGCCTTTTGAATGTTCCTCCACGAGGGCTTTTAAGTAAATTTGCCTTAGCTTGAGTATATTGACGTCATTAGTGTTATAGGTAACGTATTCATTTATTCCTGCAACATTTATGATATAAAATATTACCGTTGGCCACCTTCCTGTATTTCCGCTGACATTATATGCTTTGATCTTTTGGTCAACAAAATCCACCAGACCTTTAATAATATTCTAAAGTATAATCGTAGAGGGTTTGTTTTAATCACTCGTCCCTACATTAATTTCATTACCGCAATATATTGAAGATAAAGTCTAATCTTACAGATTAGGTCGATCTAATAAATTATAGACAAGTAATATTTTAATCTTAATTGATGTTAAGTAATCTAATCCTAAATCAACTAGTTGCAATCATTCGTATAAATATTTCTGTTTGCAAATAAAATTGAAAACCAACTACTTAATTTGTGTGCTGGTGTTCTTAGGAGAACGTGTTACACAATTGTACAGGTAATCCAAAAGTAGGTAACAGTTAAAATGCTGTTAAGATAATTTAGAGGTAAGAATGATTAGAATTAGTAGTAAAATTAAATTACTTATAACGTTACAACGTATTTCGAAGTTTTCGTTTACACGTATCGATATCGTTAAACGACATGTATAAATTAAAACAAATGCCTACAATTTTTGAGATTAATACTGATTATATTCAAGGAATTCCTAGTTTCTTCTAAGTTACATATAAATGTTAAAACTTTAGAAGTTACGCAGTTAAACAAAAATGTAAAAGATTTAAGTATATAAAACAAAACAAGGTATTACATAAGTTGGGTTTCGAAATAAGATCTGAACCCCAGAAAAATTGATTTATAAAAGTTTCCAGAAGGCATGCAGATACAATCACATTGAAGAGGTGCACATGGACAACCACATAAAAGATTTCTACGTCCCACTCGATTTGCACGACTTCTGTTAGTCTAGAAGTAACTTGACGGTGACTGTCTGGCTGGTACATGGCATGCTGATTACAGCATCTATCCCAGAGTTCGGTTCGGAGAACGACCCCATAGTATTGTTATTTTTTAAGTCCTACTTAAATAAAATTGATTGAATTTCTGAAAATTGTAATTTTTTAGTTTAATTTAGACAATAACTACAGAGTATTATATATTTTTTAAGAGCCCACGACAAACTGGATACAACTAGAAGAAAACATACAGGGTGTCCCATATAAAAAAACAAAAGTTTAGTCAATATATCGAATACTATTGATTTTAGAATATCTATAATCTACAGTTTTTGCCTTTTCAATATCATTAACCGTTCCCGAAATATGAGGTATGCTCCAAACGTGCAAATTTTAAATTTCGCCTTGTATCTCAAAAACAAAGATGGCTGTGAAAAATCTGATTACAGAATCTTTCGTTTCACTAAAAACTATCAACATATCGCAAAAACCGCATCCCGCTGACTTTAAAAGTAACGGAGATATCCCGCAATATCATCCAAATCTGTACACACTGTGCTGTAAAATAAATATTTAACAAATATGTATAAATAAATAATCCTAATATTAGTGAATATAAATAAAGATTTTAAAACAATTAACTAGTTTCCAATACAGTATGGCAAGTTTTGAGGTTTGGTGTTTTCTTGTTAATTAGATAAAGTTTAATTTTGAAGTTGTTACATTATTAAAATAATAGTACTTTTATTAAATTTTCGTTTAGAAGGTAAAAACTATACTAAAGTTATACATAAGCATTTGCATTTACGTACATTTATATTAATTATGATATGTGTTTAAATTTAAGTGAAGAAGAGTGTGATATGTTGAATATTTATATTTTATTCATAGATTAGATATAATCACGTTGACATATTGCTATGGCCAATTTGACCAGTTAATTAAATACCCACCAAAAATTTCGAAGTTACTAAAAAAACCAAATAATACAAAAATGCAATATTTACTA
>JAHWXV010524360.1:0-10316 GCA_024586415.1 Phrixothrix hirtus | reverse complement strand
TATATATATATATATATATATATATATATATATATATATATATATAGGGTGTTCCTAACTTACAATTAAGTCTTCATATTTTTAGACGCGTTTACAGTTGCACTGCATTTCCTTCAGAGAGGATCCCGGTGAACTCCGATTGTAGTTTGTTGAACCTATCGCCTGTTAGGAGGGCAGTGTAAGCTCGAATTTCTTTCCTTCTTAATGAAAGTAGGAACTAAGTTTGTTTAGACGCACGGCCGAAAATTATATCCCTAGTTTGTCTAAAAGTTTGTTTATTCCACCGTTGTTTTTTAACTTGAAGTACAGGTCGAACTCAATGGTGGAATTTATTAGGGTGTTAGGTAAATCGGTGTTTGCATAGCGCTACCCGCCCTGGCCAACGAATCTGCTGTTTTATTGTTTGCATGTCCTTGGTAGTCAGTATTCCAACCAATAGTTACTTTGTTGTTTCTAAATCCTGGAGACTAAAGGTAATTTGTTCAGCTTCGTTATTTTATTATTATATCTCATAGAACAGTATAATTATTTAAATAAGAAGTGTCAAAGAATGTATTTATTTGTTGTATAACAATAACGAAGCAGACCAGTAAAGTAGTGGGGTCAAAGTGTCAGTGTTTTGTAGTGTACAGCTACAGATTAGTTAGTAACAATGGAGAATTGGTCAGGTGAGCATCATGTGCTCTTGATCGAAGCGCACTTTAAGGCTAACGGTTTGCGAACACGTGCAAAACGAAGACTTTGTAATCACTTCAATGTTAGGGGATGCAGGATGCCTATAGTAAAGAAATAATGAGATATCATGGGTCTAGAGCTTTAGATAAATATCGCTAGCCGTAAATCAAATATTACGTGGTCATGCAAGGCCTGCCATTGCATCAAACAGTGGTGTTACATAGTACCATCGCTTAAAATCCAAGCAAACCAATTAGTGAAACTTTGCAAGCTTTACATATATGCTAGTCATTTGTACATACAATTTTGAAGAGGGATTTATAGTTTCATTCATATAAGATCATCAAATTAGTTCAAAAAATTAAACGCAAAACGTTTCATAACTGAACATCCTTTTACCGAAGTAATCATATATTGAATCATATGTTGAAACCGATCGAATGCTAGAATTCCTTAAGTGACCTCTTAGATAACGTCACTAAACAAAACTTTCGTTATTGCGCTGCATAAAATCCAAACCAGAAAAACACTAAAGGCCCTTACATATCTCAAAGATGACAACGTGGTGTACGATCTATGCCGCAAGAATTGCGTCATTGCTTTTGAGATCGGGCCCAGCATAACCCTTACCATTAATAGTGATCGTTGCCAGGAAGTGCTTCAGGGATTTTTGTCTTTTGCCTTACAAGTTTTTCATGTGCTACTGCACATACAGCCAAGGCATCTATGGCGGCTATTTTTCCCAAATAGTCATATCCCTCTTTGGAAATTAAACTGACCGACGAGGTCGCCAGACCTCAGTCCATTTTACTTCTTTTATGAGATTTATTAAAGGTAAAGTTTACGTTAATAAACCTAGCAGTCTGTCTGAGTTAAAACAAAAAATTGGGAAAAAATTAACGCCGAATCAATCGGCATGTGTTTAGTAATTTTTATCTACCTGGATTATATAATTTTTGAATTACAAATTCCGCACATATATGTTTTATTTCTGCACAAATTACAGTCTTCAGAGAATTAAATCGAATCCTAGTCATTTTATAGAAGATGCAATTAATTTTATTGACATTTAAATTAAGTCGTGTGTTTATTTTGCAATTCTGCTATCATTATGTTGCAAACTGACAAGTCCATGATTAATTAAATTACGCTACTGCTTAACCTGGTAAAATTAACAATGTGTAAAATAACCAACAGATAAGCCAAGAATAGATCAGGACATTATTGTTGAATTAAGACAAATGATAAATTGCACAATATAAATTTCAGTACACTATCGTGACACTGAAGGAAGATTCAAGTGTTACTAATTGTAAATGATGAAACATTGTTTTTGTTAAAAGAGCGAGAAATAACTCAAGAGGTAGTCCTCTCACGAATTAATTAACTACATTGTTTTTGTTTAAAAAATGTCTGGTCTAAATGTGAACTTAAATCACCGCCTTATTCTATTTACTTAATGCCTTTCTTCGTAATTATCGTTTGATTCTTAAAATGTCTCCAACGAAAAAGGGATAAAGCAGAAGTAAATGGGGCAGAAAACAGTTCTTAAAATCACTTTCCATTTTTGTTAATTCGTTTAAACAGAACGTAGTTTGTAATAAAGAATTATTGGTTTCCTTTTTAAGTTTTATAGTATCGACTTCTAAGTTTGAGCGTTTTCCTACATAATGTTTAGAAAATATCTCATTACCGTGTATAATAACAATTACCAAGTAGTTTGTGTGCACGAGGGAAAACAAAATCACTTAATGTATTTTATTTAAATAATTCTTTCATAAACATCTTCAGTGAAATATTTATACGAAAATGGCTAGAAATGGTTAGTTATAAACTAAATCTTAAGAATTTAGACTGAACATAGAACTTGTGTTTATTAATATAATTCAATGATTTAGGAATATAATTACTAATTATGAACAACTTCATCGAATTATGAATTCAAATATAAGATATTAAAATGAAATGTGACATTTAATCTAAATATTGATGTTAATTACGCAGATACACGAATATTATGAAGCTTATAAATAATTTTACAAATGCATTATTTGACGCTCGTTGTACGATATATGACGTGTAAGCTGTCTAGACGACGTGCTTGTGAGAAAAATGTTATTTGCACGATTACATGTTATCGTGAAATTATATGAAATAAAAGCATACTGAAAATTAATGTCCGTATTAAATATTTTTATTTTATATGATACGGGAAAGTGCAATTTATATAATTAATGAATACAACACAATTTTATCTACACAAAGATTTTAGTTTTCAAATTCAATCTTGCTATAATTATAATTTGAATTATTTTCTCTCGGAATTTACATAAACTTTTGTTTATTCTTCTAGGTAAGTTTACCTTTTAATTTTTTTGAAGTATTTATTGACCTTTGAAGATAACTAAAACGCTAAGAATAATTAATTATAGACATAAAATTATTTAAATGTAAAATTTGCAATTTCCACAAATTCGCCTTAGAGAAAAGAAATTTTGGCTATAAAAGCGAGCTTAGGTGCGGTATTAAAATACTTGTTATATGATAGAGCCTTCGAATACATACATTCACAGAAAACTGATTTAACAAAATAAAACAATAAGGCCACGCCACGTGATTTTAAACACAAAATGATAATTGATCATTTACTGAGATCCAAATTACTACACGTTCCCGATTTACAATTATTATCATTCGTCACCGCTCCTTAACGTCATCCTGGCAGCTTATCCAATAAAATCATTCACGGACCCTTTCCAGAGTTTTCTTTACCCCCATATGCACTCCTGATGGACCAACATGCAGTTGTCACAGAATTTCCGCTAATCTGCTTTTCGGAATTACCAACTGTATTCGTCTTTCACTTCCATCATCATTTTCCAGGGCTCTCATCAGAAAGCCTTTGTGAATCCCATTGGGACCAACATGCTTTATCAAGGGGATTGAATGAGGCCACTTCCTCCCAACCTGATCTTCGATCTTCATTCTTCCATTTTAATAGCATCTTCAGGTCTGGCTTGTCTTCTTGATCTAGTTTGACATTATCGGGTTTCCACTCAATGTTTACTACAGTAGTACGGTTGACAAAGGTGTCTTGAACTATCGACTCCAACCGAGAGCATTGCTTGCAATCTCCTGGGTAAGGCGTCTTGGCAATATGTTAGTATTTGGACGGCTTCTTTTGGAACGGCGTTCCAAATGGTTTGTGTTATTGACGGGACTGTTTCTTGATTATGTGCAATATCCTTGTTTTTCACATTTCAAACATCGTAATTTTTGCCCAACTGACTTTTGCGTCTTAAGTAATCCTAACACTATTTCTTCTAAAGTGCCAGCACTAGTTTTATTTTTCTCAATTACTAGCACACGAATATGGTCCTTCCATTCTTTTTTAGCCGCTTCAAATTCCAGTACGTTATCCAATGCACTAGAAAGCAAAGTGGACAAGCTAATCTAAATTCCTGTTGTGTGTCGGAATTCAGAAAACCATCCACAAATGCTTGCACCCAAATTTGTTCAATAAAACTTTCTGGAGCCATTGGGTAACTTCATCTTACTAACCACGCAATATTAGTTTCTCTCCAAGTTTCTGTACATGATTTCTTAACTGAATACAGTAGACATGTTACAAATAATTATCTCCATATCGTATTTCTAATCGTAAAACAAGGTAATCGAAGCTACTCTGTAGATCGTCCGGTATTGTTTGTAGAATGTCTAACGCATTCCCAAGTGGAGCCACTATTAAGGCAATTGCCTTTTTTTCAGTGGTCCGTCCATTCAATGTTGCGGCTGCTACGAATTGTTTCTGGTAATTGATCCAAGATATCTTCTCATCATACGTGGTTGCTTTCACATGTCTTCTAATGCTTGACATGCCATTTTCAACAACAGGCATTTATTCGTCTTGCTGTACATTCGCTCCGGTTGATTGTTTATGAGGAACTAGCGGCGCTTCTTTCTTAGGCATGCCTATTTCTTTATTTACAATAAGGAAGATAAACTTTTGATGTAGTTCAAACAACTTCTTGATTAACCCCTCGTGTTTTCCTGACATCTCATTGGTAACTTTTTTTTTTCTTTTGTTAGGTCCTGTTTTAATTTAATGTGGCTTAATTTAAATTCTGTTGTAATTTATTTTGGCTTTAATTTATGGATTCCATTTCCTCTTCTTATTTGCTTATAACTTCTTCTTTTAATGCATTTTGACCTGACTTAATTTCATTTTGTTATTGACTTTGGCTAGCAGTAATCGATAACATTTCTTCTTGCAATTTATGTTGATTGGATTCTATTTTTGCTTGTAGTTTAGTTTGATTGCATTTCATTTCGTCTTGATTGAAATCCATTCTATGCTGCATCTTTTGCAACATTTCCATCAACGCCTCCATAATTTATTTTTCGGTGATTCTTGTCACTGGAAATTAAAAAATAATTAACACTAGCTTTTAATTAATAATAGTCTGTGAGTTCAACTTTTAAAAACAAATCCGACACACGACACCAACGTAAGGAAACTAAGTAATTGTTTAAAATCTTTATTTATATTGACTAATGATAGGATTATTTATTTACACTTATTTATTTAAATATTTATTTCAGAATACACTAACAACGTTTATATTTCCATTTATGTATAACAATAACTAACAGGACATGATTCTAATTAAAACTAAAACTAAGGGAATTTAATCTGCTATTTATATAGAAAGGATAAATTCTAGAACAGTAAGGAAGGAATCTAGAATAAAATTAGTCATAATAATGAGCTTCAATTTAATTGACAGACATCGGTTACTGCAATGAGTCATTTGTGACTACATCATCTATTTTAATCATAAGGCACCTTCTAGATTGTTCCAGAATATTCCATTGAATATTTACTATTTCCAATTTTGTTACAATACCTTACACAATCTTGCCCTTTTCCTCAGTCACGGCAACTTTTGGACGACCTTCATGATGTTCATCCTTCAGAAACTCACGACTAAAATGAAATTCACTGTACCGGCGTTTTACTCAATACCAAACACATTTTTCAGCTGATCAAAACTCTTGCCGACTTAATCCACGCTTGAAATTATAGAAAATTACTACTCAAAAATCCGCGTTAATGAATTTCATGATTTTTTCGCAACCTGTCAATTTAAAAACGTATATCATCAAAACACCGTAATATTTTCTCTTGCTGCTATTTAAACTCGCAAAAGATGATTCTCAGTTGTCATAATAAGAATTATAGCTTACAATCATGACTTCCTAGATAGTCTCAACATTAAGAGAGCAGCCCTGATATTATACATTTCCTCGTTAATATTTGCTAATATTTACAGGAACATTGTTCCAGAAATGTAAAATAAAGACCAAAGTAAAAACCGCCAATTAGCAGATAATGAAATTTTATATTTAAAAGGCAGTTTTATTATTCTGTTTAACGTTCACTAAACTTGGACTTCTAATACAGCGAACTTTACCTTAGCTAATAAATATAACCTGAATAATGCTGATAATTTAGATTTTATTTTAATAGGCTGTCTTATGAAGGCAGGTAGAAATTAGGTACATTAATTTGACGTAGTTGAAACTCAGAATCGGAATGAACTAGGCTACTAGTGCATTAATACAGTATAGGTATCATTGAAATGTTAATTCATGTGTATCCATCTATTTATAATAATTATTATTTTATTTAGTAACTATATTATATAAAATAAAAATACAAAACAATTTACATACTCAAGTAATATAGTTAACATTAATTGGCCCATGGAATTTCCTTAAGTGGAAGGAAGTTTTTATGAAGCCTCTTCATACTAGCCATTTTATGTCAGCATAAACTGGTATACTAGCATTTTGTGGCACGTTAAAATAGAATTATACAGTAACTTAGAATTACTTTTAAATGATCGAAAGCCCCTTTTCTTATAATAATGAATAAGGGATATAAAAGTTCTCTTTTGTAGGTTTAATGTCGCTAAACTAAAATTTAAAACGGGATAATTAAATGTTCAAACCCAACGTTTAGTTTTATCATATAAACTTACAAATGCATTAAATAAATACCAGATGAATTAATTCCTTCTGAAGTTAATATTAGTAAACAAAAACAAATTTGTAAATAAAAATACTTATTCACATGAAATAGTTTTAAGTATTATTTTATTATGGCTTTTGTAGACTTTAAAAGTTTCAATTAACTTTTTGCGCGACCGCTCACTTAATTCCATTGTGCAGTTTTTATAACTTCCTTAAATTCAAGAAACGTCTCATGTCCGCAATCTTTCTGCAATATTTTCATCATTTCCGTCTAAGTTCTTTTGCTTTCTGATTTTGAGCAATAATTATAATTCTGTAGTTAAACTTTTTTTTAAAAGCGACATTACGTTACGTTTTCAATATATTGCAATTCTTTTAATTGGAAAATGAAAATTATATCATTCATTGATCTGAAACTTTGAAAATGATTTTTATCGCAATTGAGATATTTTAGTTTAATCGTCTGTAGTGTTTTATCTACCCTTTAATATTTGTTGACGCTGCCCATTACAACTACTTTAATTAATTCTTTTAAACTTTGTCTGTATTCCAATTTACATTTTACATTTTACATTTTAGTGAAAAATGTTTTTCATTTCTTAGTTTATTAGTATTTGGATCGTTATATTTATTTAGTAAAAGTAAAGTCTCGTATTTCATGTTACAATAGAAAAGTTATATTTCAAAAATTAAAATTTTTACCTTTTCAGGAGACAGAAAGAAATGTTTTGGAAAATGTAATTAGTCTTTAAGGTTGCACCTGCATATAAGCATTGGCTCGATTCGAAAGGAATGCATGTTACAAGTTTTTTAATGAGTAGTATAAACTATATTTCTTCGATTTTCTCAACAAATACTGCCTTAACTACGTCTAAATACAATTCACTTGTTAAAAAAGAAATTGTACTATATTGTAAATAAAATCAATATAAAATTTAATTGATTCCATTTCCATCAGAAATGATTTGTCACAAGATTATCACCCATACACCAATAAATAATGTTAAGCTATTTACAAGGGAATTATTTTATAAATGTTTTTATGTTTGTTATTCGATTATGTCGTTATGTATCGGTAATTTATGGCTTCGTGACCCTTAATAAGTCAGTTTATACATATTATCGCAAAAAATAATTGCAATTTCGGCTATTATAGCAAAACTCTATTAAGTGAAATCACATATCCAAATATGATATTGAAATTCTATTCTATATGGCGTATCAGGTTTAGAAGCTAGTATAGCGCTTATAAAGACTATCGTTGCCAATAATATTCCAAATACTGTCAATCGTTGTTGCTTATTTTTAAATTTGCAATAATTTCAAAACCGTTTTTTCCTCCCTCTTGACAATTAAAGCATTAGCAGAAGCTATAAAATTGGGGATACGGAAATATTTGACCCCGTAACTCGTTTCCCACAACTCGTCCTCCACAACTCGCCTCCCACAAAGCATCTCCCTCAATGCGTTGTCACGGTCAAAATTGATAAAGTATACTTTTTAGTTAAAACTACAATGAAGTATTATTTTTACGAACCTCGTATCTATGTCTTATAAATTCTTAGGATACAAAAATTTAAATTCATATTTATATTATTAAGTTAATGTGGGACGTTTATACATAATCTGCTTTCGTTCTTTGTAAGTGTTTTGTTGCTACTGTTTAACATTCGAAGAGCCGTGAATTTTAATTGTTTATTAATGAAATTTATGTAAACCTGTATTTTCGTATCCAGTTGTCAGAAAGTACCGAGATCTAAAGTGCATAAATTTAAACTAAAATCCTTATTGAAATTTCACAGACATTTTTGTATATTTAAAAACCTTATCTCTACCTTTTTTGCTATCGGTTTTGTACTGCATTTAGGTATTTTGCTGTTCACAACTTTATTTATTATTCAGTGGTTGGTTTTCTTAGTGATTGTATTTTGAATTCAATTAGTTTATCGTTGGAATCTGTGTTATCCTAAGATAGAGCGTTTCTGTATCTTCCATTCAAGATGTGCACCAAGCGTTGCTGTTAAGATCTCCCAGACATCGTCGTTGGTTAGACCAGGACGCTATTAATATAACTTCGGAACAAGGTCGCAATTTTACTTTTCTTATTATTACGTTGTTAAACTCGCCGCATAAAAATCCCTGTACTACAATGTTACAATTATAATTTTCAAGCAGTTGCCTGCACGATGCAAACTTAATGCTTAGATTTCATAAATAAATTTAGAGGTCGACTTTCAAAAATTACTAATTTGCAACTGCCGTATTGTATTCTGTTCGAGCTATCTATAGTCCAGTCATGCAACATGTCAGCTTTCGGGTAATATATGATGCAAGACCTACGCCTTCATAGTTTACGAATATTTTCATTGCTATAGAAATTTGTTTTGATTAAATAGTAGCTATAAAATTTGAAATATTTAATATGTGTAATTACATGTAAAGTAACGCCGTTTAAGAGTCACTATAATTACTTTTTTAATTTATATTGTCACTATAAAGAATGTACCGACAAATCCTACTATAAAATCTTTCACTATTTATCAATACTTATTTTTATTAATAGATTAATGTCCAGATTTTTGGTGAACTTACATATGGCCAATTTTGCCTCGAGAAAAATAACTGTTTCTTATGGGCCTTCGGCCTCCTTTAGCAAATAGTGTTGTATAGCACAGTAATGCAATTGTTTAAATTTAAAATTAATGCTTTGGACTAGTTTACGTACACTAAAAATGAAGTTACTGTTTTGACTCATATGTCAATATCTGGATTACGAAGTGCATATAATGAATTATTTTGTATTAGCTGTAATCTGGAAAAAGCACCTTCATTAACTTACTTAAAATTATTTAACTTAAGAATTTTTGAGTGTTGGACCGCATGCTGAAGGAAATTACTCCTTATATTTTGTGTTAGCCTTAATCCGGGAAAAAGGCCCTTTCATTAACTATTTATTTGATGTATGCATTTCCATGGAAACACAAACATACTCTTTGTCGTTCAGGCGTGTGTTGCTTCTGAGTTTTTGCGAAAAACTGGTGCCCAACTTTTCTTTCCTTTAGACTCTAGTAGTGCTGACTTCAACCCTTCTCCGACATCACACGATTTGGCTGGCGCACACTACTACTACTACTACTACTGACCATCATGCCATTCCCTTAGCGAGGTAGGCAAAACCCAGTATCAAACCTCCACCCTCTCAACAACTGCATGCACCCATGCACCAAATCCCTCTCACTATCTCAGACATTCACCGCAACTCCCAACACTACACAGTATCCATACCATCCTAATATTACCCACCAATCCTACTATCTCTACTACCACCCATTCACCATTTTTCTCCATTCATTTCTGTCCTAGCGCATTTCTTTTGCTTCCATCAAATTCATACAGCGTTTTTGACAAGCTCTCCTATTCTTTGCGCTCTTTATTACTATCTCTTACCCTATATGAAATATAGGTAAACGAGAACGTATTTTTTACGACCAAAATTTTCGATATAGAAATTTTAGTGGAAATACACGTTTTGGTGGGGTCTCTGTGTGTGTGTGTGTGTGTGTGTTTGTATGTGTGTGTGTGTGTGTGTGTGTGTGTGTGTGTGT
>JAHWXV010524330.1:0-15410 GCA_024586415.1 Phrixothrix hirtus | reverse complement strand
ACTGCTGCTTCTATATCAGCCTCAGTTTCTAGTTGCTCCGTCAGTTCATACCCTGACATCATATAAGAATATCTTTGCCAATTAGTTTTTATTTTTGGGGTAGGTATTAAGGGTGGGTGTTGACCGCCTATTTTGAGCACCACCGGAAAATGGTCAGAAGAGGAGTGATCCCACATATCGTTTTCGCAATATATGATGAAAACCTTCACTAATCAAAATCGCTCAAGGACTAATGTGCTCTAGATACTCAATCCATACCTATGCGTAATTCTTAGATATCTTTAAAAATGCAATACGTGTGCTTTTCAGACCGAGTGCGTCCAAAGAAGGGTTAATAAACAAATTATAATATTGCAGCTACCGTATGCAGCAAAATAAGGTCTTAAAAGGCCTTTAAGGATATAAAACCTGGTGACTATTCCACCAACACTCCCTGTGTTTCGATACGCCCATTTTGAGCTACGCTATACATTCCTAAGAATACATTACTAACTTAGAGCCTTAGTAAGGAACATAGTTATTCAAGTGTCTGAAGGAACAATAGTGAAATTGAAAATGAATGTTTACAAATGCGTGATTGACACCGTAGGTTTTTTATGTATAGTGGCGGTATTTTTATTAGACTGCAGAAAAAATCCTAAACGACGAGTCACAATATTAAAATCAATTTATTATTCTGAGAAACTGTGTGCGTATAATATTACAGAAACTTACAGCCATAAAATTCATATACGTACTTGCATATTAATTTATTGTTATATTTTTATTATAATATGCAAAATGCAAAAGTTTATATCGCTAACACAAAAAATACAAATCCAGTGTTGCTCACTTATACAAAGTAGTTGAAATTTAATAAACAAATTTTATGAAAAGACGTTGTTTTCTAGTAAACAGGTTGTCCGGGAAATAACAAACCTTTATAGAATAGAAATTTGAAAAACCTTTTAAACTAATTTCAAAACCAAATACAAATTTTCGTGTAAAGCTCAGTCACAAATAGGAACTTGTAATGATCTACATTCATTTATACGTTGTACTTATTACACACAGAATATTGGTAAAATTGTACATTATTATACTATGTCGTTCTACCTTGGGTTTTTCTCAAACAAATGTGAGCTGTTATTGTTAAAAAGATTCCAAGACATTATTTTTGAAATTATGTATCCAAAAATATGCTTCTCTTCATATAACTTTAAAATTACTTATTAAAATAAGTATTATAGTAGAATGTTATCTTATAAGAAGAATGCAGCAGTATTTAAGCATCGATTTGAGTTACATTTTATGGGTATGTAGTATTTGCTTAATTAATTGCTATAGTAAGGTTGCAGGAAACAACTATTCAGTCATTCTCGTAAAATGACAATAATAGGAATCGAGCGTTATTTTTTGAAGATGAGGCAGAATAATCTGTGGCGGTTAATGGAAACCGATACCGTAAGATGACACGAGATTGTTGTGGCCTCGTTTCGATGCAATGGACTACTACGCTCCTCGACGAGAAGTTCCTGGATCGGCTCATCTCGCTTCATGGTGACCAGAAATGGCCATCAAGGTCATGTGATGTAACCTTGTGCGATTTTTTCTTTGAGGTAGAGTTAAGTTATTGGTTTATCTCAATAAACTTCGAAACATTACTAAGTTAACAAGGAAATTCGACGAGTTATCGGCAAAATCAAAGTTAAAGTTTGTGAGATAGTTATAAACAATTGACAGCAAAGTAGAAGAGCTCGTATACCCGATAACATTTTCCATATCTGAAATAGAAAGGCTCAATTAACATCTTTATGTCCTTGGAAATGTGTCTTTGAAAAATAAATACCTACTCTAATATATTCGAGCCGGTGCACTTTTTGAATCATCCATTATAATGGACCACCATATTTATTTCTGTAATTCTGGGTAAGGAAATCTTAATTAGTTTTCATGATGTAGGATTTATAAAATATACAGATACAGCAATTTCAAGAGCTGCTTAAACATAAAATAAAGATTAAATTCTTTATTCGTCATTAAATTCCTCATCAAAGTACACTCCGATTTGTTTTGAATAAGGCCTTGTGCCTGTTAGTAATTAGTATGTACCACCAACGTCGTAATGTATATTAAAAATCGAACGGTCGTTTCAGATTCGGACTCAAAAGCTTCAATTGTAAAAATTTAAAAGCTGTACAATTAAGAAACATAACTTGTAAACGTATTTTGTCGTACATACAAAAATACAACTGGCTTTACCGTCAAGTTTCTTATTTTCCGGATACTGCATTGAATGCTCTGTCATAAAATGAAGCTTAAATTGCTCTGCTCAACGTTGCTGTTCTATTAAATGTAAATTATATACAATGGTTATATAGATGTAACCTCAAAATGTACATATGAGAAGATATTTGAACTAAATTGTTTCAAAATTCAGATATAAAACTGTAATTTTTTACATTACCAACTTTACAAGTTTAAACACAAATGAAAACGCAGCAATTTCTCTTTAATCTTGACACTATTGTATTAAAAAATGTAAATTTTAACGAATATATGATTTTCTAAGAATTTAGGTAAAACAAACCATACTAACTGTTCAGTGAAGAAAACGTCATAGTCATACTAGTTCCTTGCTAAAGGTACCTGCAGGCAGAAGTAACATAAATAAGCATTGTATAACCAATATTCGTTTTAGAAGTTGTCCAGTTATTATAGCTGTAGTTGACCAATTTACTCCTATGAAAAGGTACTTGTGACGTTACACGGCTCGAGAAAGGTAACATGAGCAATGCCGGCAACAAAATTTACAAATACACTCGCCGGTGAAGTTTGATCTAGTGATTAGCCTGTTTGCTTCTGGGTCCAAAGAACATGCGTTCAATTAGTGGTGGGGGGTCGGTAAATTTTTCAATTTAGATAAATTATCAAAAGGTGATGTTTTTTCAACAAGGAAGTAAGATCATAAACGCCCCTGCACGTCAAAATTCTCTACTGAAGGTGGAGCTACTCCAGACTAGTAGTAGTAGTTCAATTCAGATGGGCAAGGTCAACTGCTACATCTTAAGGCCTCTGTCAAAAACAAATAAATATACACAATATGCCACTATGTAAATGTACATTGTCTACATAGGGTATGGAATAAATTGTATATCTTCCAAACTAAACGTGTTTGAAAATCTTCCGGAACATCCGCTTACAGATGAGGAGGAGAAATGTCCTGCTCATACCATACATTTTCATCAGAACCATCTGAATTATTTCTACTGGGAAATAGATTTGTTAAGATTGGCACAAGATAATTCATCAGGAAGTTTAAATATGTTTGGTCATTTATATTACCATCAAATAAATATTGTGCAATTATTGAAGATCTAAATCGCCCATACACATTAACTTGCTGGCAAACCTTATTTCTTCGCACTTGCCGCTACCTGAGATATTTGAGCTTCTGGAGAGCCTTCCAAGTGACTTATGTTAATCGAACATTTTCATTAGTTTATAAATGGACGTCCTAGGTCATCGTAACTAACTAATATAAACAACTTTTTGTATAATGGTTATAAACTGTAGGGTTGTGTAGTATCGAAACTTTATTTGTTTTGAGTGTATCGCGGCATTTGCAACGGTTGTCTCGATTGAATGTATGTGGCGCAAATTCTAGTGGCATAGAGTTATTTGTGGCCCGTAATAGTTGATACTTTGGCTAACTTTAACTTCGGAGCACTCTCTATATTCGTAATACTGCTTTAATATCTTAATTTTGTGCAAAATTTATATTCACAATGCTTTACTTGCTCTAAACGTAAATGTATGTCTTTGTCAGTAATTTACGCATTCATAAGGTTACGTACTCATTTGTTACCTTATTAGTACCGTATTTGGTAGTTAAATTAGTCGAGGATACAACTTAAATCGTTTAATGTCATAAAACATATTCATTTATGTACAGTTAATATTTATAAATTTTCATCCACCTTCAATATTACTTTTTGAGATTTTCCATAATATTTCTTGCATTACCTTTCAAACTTATAACGTATTGATTATCTTTGTGTATTAAAATGTTAAGAAAGTAAAAAGTGTTAACCTAATCTAAAATATTCTACAATTTTATTTTAAATATATTTGAAAACCTCAGTAATTAAATTTATTAAATGCAAATTTTATCCATAATTAAATATTAGGTCCCTCTGAAAGTATCTAAGGAGTGAAGTAGAAAAGGACTTGTTTATTTTTTACACATAAGAAAACTACAGAAAATATGAATTTTTATAAAATGGCAGCTTTTGAGAGTAATCCTTTACATTTCCGCCCACACATATTAAATATCCTTACCCATAGATTTTTATATGATGATAATAAAATTTATCATTACTTTAAAACCAATTAGTTTACCAGTGCAACGTAAATGTTTAATGTCTTTCCATATTAAAAAATATTAGGAACATATTGTAATAATATCGTTATCGTAATTCTATGTATTGGGGATGCAAAATTTCCGTTTTCAGAAAGTAATTTGTTAAGAAAAAATTTAAGTCCTTTAAATATTGTAAGTTGTACAGAAACTTTTAGACAGATGAACTAATTAATCACAATTTTGATGTTTATTTATAAGAGTTACATTGAAATCGCGTTCATTCCAATTTTATGCTAGATGATTTCTGAAATTCTGCAGAAACAAATTTTATTAAGAAACTTTTTGTTTTAGCAAGAAATAGCCTGAACTTTAAGTTTAAGGGACTAATCAAAATGTGATAATTAGTGAAAGGCAAACAAATCTCCTCTTCAAAATGTCAGCATTTTTTCAGTTATGTCGTTCTATTTTTTATGGTCTTTATCATTTATTTGTGAACAACGTTCAACTTAGATGATATAATATGAATACATAAAAAACCAATGCGTTGTGTTGTTCTTGGTCAGTAGTTTTACATGTACAGTACTATGAGAAATAATCAGAAATAGTGATGTTCTTCAGTTAAAATTGTCTAAACGTTTAATCTGTATTTATAAATTGTAACTAATTTTGTAAATTGGCTAATGGTTAAATTAGTTAATATAAATATTCTGACAAATATTTAAATATTGAATGCAATAGAACGTTATGTACGATATTATTCAAAACATTTGAAAATGCCCTATTAAGGGCTAAACATGTCATAGTCAATATAAAATATAATAAACGAATTTTATGGGCGTACATTGTGTGTTTTTACATATTAAATAATATTTGCAAGCTTTGGCCCATTTTGTGACATGGATCAGAGTTAAATAGTAGATTTATGTACCTGTAGAGTCATTTAGTGATAGAAATAATATTTTTAGGAGAGTACCTTACAAATAATATTCGTCCAAATAACGATTTTGGTCCATAATTTCATTACCTAATTAAATTGACTGTTGGAAACTCCCTGTTAATCTATCCCATACCAGTTTTAAACAAAAGTACTTCGAATATATGCATTTAACGGGTACATAGGCCATAAAATTACAGCTAGATTTATTTCTTTCTGAATTCTTGTGACATAACTTTAAATAAATTTATTCAAAGGAGCTCTCTTATATGAAGAACGTATTGTTCCATTTTTGAGCAGTCATGATTCCTGGATTTAGGTTTTACTCATTAATTTAATTTGATATTCTACCATTTAACGACAAGGAAATATCCTTACATTCTATATTCATTCCAAAATTTGTTATCAACAATTCATTATTGAGAATCATTGGCAGACAGTTTTATTTTAATTCTGAATGTGCGTACGCCAATGTGTGTTCGGTCCCTTATCTCCTGACTTTGAAACAAGCAACGTCCTTAGTGATAATGCATATCAAATATTTGTGAAAATTAATTTAGATAACCATAAAATGTTGGATATAAGTGTCTAATACTTTATATACTCTAAGGTATTTTACGAAAATGCGTCAAACACGTTTTTGGTTTTAAAAATTGGTTTTTCTTTAATTGCTTAATATAAGTAATTACTAAAATTCGATTTTAGGTTCAATCATTCTTTAATCTAATGTTCTGGGGAGCATGTAACATATTAACGTTGTAACAAAATTAAAAACAATAAAAGCTCACTGGAACATTCTGGAAAAATTCAGAAATTTTTTTAAAACTAAGGCGTATGATATAATCACAAATTATATAGATTATTATATAGATATTTGTCTAATTAAATTCCATGTCAGCGATGAATCATATCATTTCAATATGTTACGTCTATTTTTATTCTTTGCTAGAATAGAGCTTTTCTTTAATATGTTGGAATTCTTCCTTCTACAAAATATCAGATTAAATTACCTTGTTTTTGTTTTAATTAGAATCTCGTCTGGTTATGTAGCTATTATACATAACTATTAGGCACTGCGAAATAAATATTTAGGTAGATAAGCGTAAATAAATAATTCCAATGTTAGTGAATATAAAGATTTTTAAACTTTTTTAGGTGAGGTTTCGTTTGCTTTGACTTGTAGTTGAAATCGAACAGGGTTATTTTAACTAGAAGACAAAGTAGATGAAACTTCTCCTGAAGATAGCAAATGAGATTTTGTCGAAACGTCGTGAATTAAACTCTGTTTAGTTACTGAATGAGTAACCATACGTTGTAACGATAAATTCTAAGCTTACCGCTATCTCTGTGTTGTCTTCCCTTATTTATTAATTTTTGTGCTACATATTTTAAAAAAAATTCTAAGTCTATAGTTGACATTTTAAACTGAATCGTATATACTGCCTACTCTATTTCTTACTCAAAATTCATACTTTCAAGTTTCGTATTTTGTAAATATTAAATTTATATTTTCGTTATTTGGCACACTAGTATATAATTTTAATAAAACATAAGCTTTATTAATAATAATTGTTTGTGAAGTTTTTATGATTATAACTTTAAATCGATTTCAAACTAGGTAAAGTTTATTTTTAAAAAAAAACAAGAAACAATTCGAGGCGATTTAGTTTTAAGACTTCATCTCTCAATTTAAATAAATAGAAATTAACGAATTCCTATCTTTATAGTGACAACAGTTTAATAATTACTTTTAATTTAATTGTAATATTAATCACATATTTGTATGTGACTTTAATTTGGCGATACAACAGAATTTCCAGCGGCAATTAAACGAATTTAATGGACGCTAATAAGATAACAAGTTAAATGTTCATTGTATGTTTACTCGCTTGTCCACTGCCAAAGCCAAAGTTATTGCATCCGCGTCTGCTAGATTTTATGTCTAATGGAATATAGATTTTTGCATACCCAACTTGAAACCTAAATCCGGGCACTTAATTTCAATGCATACTTTGAGGTACGGTTTTAAACGCTACCTTTAGACCAAATCCTACCATATTTTTGTAAACTACTTATGTCTTTATTTAGTCAATTTTTTATTACACTTGATTAGAATATTATTCCTACCAAGCTAAAATTGCACATAATTGCAGTTAGCCGTTCATTAGGGAAGGAAAATTTTTGGAATAATTAAGAATTATAGTTTACAGGAGGTAGCAATGCTACAGTGTAATTTTCCTTTCTGAAAGGTTAATTTTTTGTTGCACTTAATGGCTGTAAATGTAAAGTTCATCTTTCGTTAATAACTTCAAAACAGGTGCTCATTAAACGTAGTATGATTCAGTTCCTTGTTTTATGCACCAATGCCCATCTCGTTTAGTACCAGAACAAGTGGTGCTTTTCCGTAATTGATTTAGCTGGCATCATCTAATTCAGTTTTCAGCTTGATGATCGTCACATATTTGTTTTTAAAAGAACCACAGCCACTACTATAAACTCGAGTTTCTTTATATACTCATTTATGTTCTATGTAGACTTCTGCCGTAATAAGGTACTCGTTATTTTTCTGATATTTGTATTACATTATACCTACTACACAGACATCACATTGTATGAATATATAATTAATACAAGTAACACCCTATGCATAATCGTGTATTGATTGTAAAACTTGTTAACCTTTAAAGGTTTTGACAATTATGTTGTATTGCAAAAGTTTAGATTTCATGCTCTAATTTACACTTACAGAGTTTTGTAAATATAAAAATGTACTTTTGTTTTAAAAGTGTCGATCGAAAATATACATATTGTATTTTTATTTACGTTTCATTACGACCATGATTAATAAATTGTAGGGATATAATATTATGAACCAATAAGAGGGTAAAAGATAATGTAATTTAGTGCATATTTAGTCTAAAGTGATTGAATATTCTATTATGTTTACTAATTTAACTGGAAAGGTTATATCTCATAAAGATATGCTTAGAAAATGTATTAAATATATAATGTATAAATATATTAAATAAGACTACCCTTCTAAAGACAGTGGTTTGCTTTACAGTATAAAATAGCTGAAAATTCCTATTTCAGACAATTAAGAAGAAGGAATTTCCAGTTGAGAAGTTTTACTAAAATATGTAATAGTCGTTGTGGATAATTACAACACACACACTTGAGGTAAACTCTTTACTGCAGATTACCACTAGGAATGCAAACACTTATACTTATTTAATGAATAAACTCCTTAAGATTTTATAAGGTTGTGCGAAATTTAATTACTTCTATTATACACCTCGCTTTACTCCCTTAATATGGCAAGACCAATTTTTACAAATTATGACGTTAAAGAAATATTGATCTACTAATTATGTTGAAGCAGAATCTATTTAAATGATTTATTTTATATCACTTCATACAAAATTGTCAAACTTGAAATATCTACGTAGATTGAACGAAAGGTGACTGTAGAATACAGTTTTGAATAATTTCGCGCGTACCTTTCTCCAGTGAATCTCTATTAGTAACGGAATGAAAGTTTGTTATTATTGAGTTGAAGTTCCAACAAATATTTAGTGCTTACTGGTATATTTATTAAAATTCTAATACCTATTTGAATATATTTTTGAATTAATTCAATGCGAATACTAAACATCATCGCCGCATTGTCATTCTAAGGCACATATTAAGGAACCCATAGCGTCACCACTTGAAACTCGTATAACGTTGAACCCAACGCGTCTATCCTCCACCAGAATAGTCTTTTCAAGCGGTTCCAATTTAAAAACTTTTGTATATAATGCTTAAATGTCCACATGTTTAATAATATTCACCTGGTTATACTAAGCTATATTACTATATCGATACATCTGTAATATTGTGTATTTAATTTAGCAGATACCATAACTACACCATTATTGCTAATGCTAATTTTGCTATAAAACGAATATGTTCAAACACAGGGAACTATATTGAAAAATAACGATATTATTTTATTTCTTTCACTTCTTGAAGCTACTCAACCGGGAAGCATTTGGTGCATATCTTGTAGCGTGTACACTGAATGTATTACATTCGCAACTTTTTACATGAAAGGGTTTTATGTTATTTAAATATCATAAAGATCTTCACTCAAAACGATTACCCCGTCTAAATTTCGATGTAACCCATAATAGGAGCAGGTCCCAATATGAAATTACGCTGACTGAAATGCCGGTATGACGGGCTCTTCCTGACGAAATTCTTAATTGTCACCAAATTACCAGTATAATATAATTCATATTTCTGAAAACCATTTTCGTTTAAAATTTTACTGATTGAATATCATACCTAATTCATATAAATGCAAAGTGCATAAATAACAACTGGAATTACTCTGCGTTCTGCATGGTTGCCTCAGTATAACCCACTCATCGCTACTAGACACCGTAAGGCGATATTACATGACTAACATTGTTTAAAACGCAATAAACCTTTCCTCAGAATGCAATCCTATGGAAATGTAGGTATAAAGATAGAAACACACATTACCGGGCCGTGTCCGGACCGGAGGACTTCCTATAGATGAAAGCATGTTTTAATAGTATTAATAGCCATACTGATCTATAAAATTTAAATAAAATATATTAAAAACTTCATAAAAATCATTTAAAAATAATGATATCTGATTTCCTTCAATTATTTTAGATTTTGACATACAGACGTGTGGCGGCTGTGTTTCGGTCCGGGCACATCCAGGTTGTGTGTGTTTCTACCTTAATACGGTATCAATTATCGATCGTTGCGTAACTCACAGCCTTGTCCATTACTTTTAAAATATGCTACGTGACTTTATTAAAGTTGATGAATGCTAACCTGAGCATTTAGCATTAAAAAAGGAGATATAGAAATTATCGTACCATGAAAAACTTTTCATTATAGATTTATCTTTAAAATGATCCGAATAAGATTTATTCTATTAAAACGCAACTATTTTTAAACTAGAAAATGTCATACGGGATACTACTTTTACAACGGATTTGATTCGCAACATTGAACATAATAGAAAAATTAATAAAATTCGAAATAATAAACTATAGTTAATAAATATCGCAATAAATATTTCCTCAACGTTTTTTAATTCAAAATATATATCCGTAACTACATTGGTTAATTCTATATCATGTTATTCGTTAGATATTGATACAAATGCCCCAAAAATGTACAAAAATTAAACTATCTGTCCGACAATGATAACTAAAATTCATGACGTACTCCTAAAACTGAGGTGAATAGTATAGTAAATAACTTTAAATTATGTTTAAGGGAGAACATTGTAAGTAGATAAGGAGAAAATCCTTAAAACCATTCTAGAATCTTGAAACGCCTATTTCTAAGTTTTGAATCGTTTCAATTCTCTTGCGTACAAGCGCATACGCCCATACGCTCACCCGTACACATTCCCACACGTATACGCGCATGCATTCACGCACGCACATACGCGCACGTGCATGCATACACGCATCTAAACACGCAAGTGCACACACACCCACATACGCGTACGTATAAGCGCACACACATGCGTGCACATATCCACGCACACGCACGCATGCACACACGCAGATATGCATACACATACGCACTTTCACTCATGCAGATGCATTCATATACACACGTGGACGCACACTCCCACATATGCGTGCGCACAAGTGCAAACGCATGCGCGCGCACATGCACACCTACGCAAACAGGTAAGCATATGGATAGACACACGAGCGCACACTATCTACAAACACGCGCATAAATACGAGCAGACACACGTACGAACGCAAGCGCCAGCGCAAGACCGCACGTACGCACACACGTACGTACCATGCACGCACATTTAGGCGCCCGCACAGACATACAGATAGGCACACGCACACGCACGACACATGCATACGTACATGCTCACTTAAATGGCCACGCACGTGCACACGGCTACATTTCAACTTCTTTGAGTCAAGAGAAATTGATTTAGGGTAATTTGTTTTACTGCCATTTTGTTTCCTTTAAAAGTTATATGCTTTCAAGGGAAATTATTGTGTTTCAGTTTTTAATGATATTTATCAATTTTGTAAGCTGTTTAAATCTCTAGTGGAGAGATGTTTGAGGGAACTAAACATAATTACGTGGATATGTCCCCTAAAAGATATAGAGAGGATGCCCAGAAACCCAAATGTTGTCATTGATTGCGCATATTTTTTGTAACTTTGCATTTTTTAAAAATACTGCTCCGAAATACCAACCGATATACTTCAGAGAGAATATACATAATGTTTCGCTAATATGCCGCTTTAGAGAAAAATGACATTGATATTAAGTTTCAAACCTATACCTGTCTAGTAGACTATTATCATATATCAATGAAGGATGACTGATATTGTTCAGTTGTCAATTGAATATAATTCAGCATAATCCCACAGCAGAATTAGTTTTAAACAGTGAAATGACTGACATAATTTCATATCCAAATTGTAGGCAACGGGATCGAAAATTATTATCACGAGTATTTTCAAGACTAAGAGAAATTAGCAGTTTCATCCCAGACGCCGACAAGACTGACCTCAAATCCACATGGTTCACCAGGAGCAAGCGGTAGTACATCCTACTTAGAATGACTCCACAATTAGTATTCACTGTACGTCTGTAAATATTGAAATCACTCCCATAATAGTGCACAACGTCGTATGTGTGCAGCAACTATATTCATTCTATTTCATATCGGAACTGGTTACAAGCTGATTGCCAGGTAGAACAGATTTTCGTTTGTTTAAAGATGGCAGAGGAAACTTTAGTATTTTATTAATAAGGTTTTGCTTCTGGCTGGAGCGTTGGAGAGGAATACACTCCAAAAGGAAATATCGTGTATGTAGCGAAGAATAGCAATTTAGTCCCGTGGTATATAAAATACTATTCATTCTATTGGGACTAAAGAAAAATTTTAATCCATTGAGATTGAAAGCGTCGATTTGGTCATGGAAACAGGTGACTAAATATGGAATTTTACTCCCGACTCTTTCACAGTCGAGTTCGCTACTATCTTAACTAAATGGTTAATTTTGCCTGAAAGTCTCTTGTTTGATAGCAGATTGTTTGAGCATTGCTCCTGAAAGCTGTCTGCTAGGGCTTGCGCCCGGCCAGTCTTGAAATTTTAATCTGCCTTTATGTACGGTAGGGGTATTTGTAGATTTATCCATTTGTAGAACTTTTAGAAACCTCTATTTTTGGGGTTCTCGTTTTCCCCGCATTCTATATTATATTATCCCAATCATAACTTGTTTTGTCCTCCAGCATTCTGAAAACCTCACTTTGTAATTTAGTGTAGCACGCCTTGTCGTTTGGATGCCTCGAACGTGCCCCAACTTTCTTTGCTTTATTTTTATTGCAAAGTAGAACTTTTTTGGTTTCGTTTAGGCCCCATCTATTTGACTTGGAACCGTTAATCGGATATTGGGATTTAACTAGTATGTCTTTTACTGTACTAGTTATTCTGAATGCAACGGTTTCTATGTCTGCCGCAGTCTCCAATTGCTCTATCAGTTCATACCCTGACATCAAATATGAGTATTTTTGCCAATTTTTGTTGTACATCTGAGGCGGTACTAAAGTAGGCCGTTGTACGTTTATTTGCGAAACCACCATAAGGTGGTCAAAAGATAGCGCATGGAGGATATGAGCTTCGGCTAATTTATTGATGTTCACCGCGAAAAAGAAATTTAGGACGTCCCCTCTTTCTCCAGGGCGTATGTTGGTCACATCTTGGAGTGCTATTGCTCTTGTATTTGTGTCAGACGTAATCCAGGAAGGCAGCTTAAGGCCCTTAGAGTTTGTACCTATACTGCCCCATAACGATGTTTCGCGTTAAAGCCACCTCCGATAATTGCATATTTGTGATTAAGTAATAATTACAAGTCATCCTGGAAGATGATGTTCCTTGGTCTATTGTATACTGCAATAATGTAGTTGTTTTTTCTTCAATGAGAGATTGAACTGTGACTATTTCGCATTTGGGATTCAATTGTGGTAGTAGGATTTGGACAATGTTCGATCTCAGTAGTATAGCCACCACAACAACTGGGCTAGCCGCTATGTTGCTACAATATATCCTAAACTCTGAGACCACAATTCTGTTGCCTAGTTTTAGGTGTTTTACATATGAATGCTGCCGTGATATCTTACATTTTAAGCAAGGTTTCAAGCTTTAATGCCATTTGCATTCGAGGTCAGATCTTTAGGTGTTTTATAATCCATGGAAGGGATTTTGTAGAATTGCAGGAGGTTTAACCACAATGAGCCTTTGTAGAATTTCTTCTAT
The DNA here is from genome assembly GCA_024586415.1 of Phrixothrix hirtus. NCBI lineage: Eukaryota > Metazoa > Arthropoda > Insecta > Coleoptera > Phengodidae > Phrixothrix > Phrixothrix hirtus. The sequence continues at coordinate 1,799 of JAHWXV010524330.1, read as the reverse complement.
TGTCTTGCTAAGGTTGTCAGTCCCTGCTCTCGACAGTTGATGGGCTAAAGTTCTGCTGTGGCAGCACAAGTTACACCCGGGGCAGTTTCCACTTTTTGTATCTTTTGCTATAGCCTTTTATACTCCTTGATAAAATCTGAGTTACTACGTCAGCCCCTGCTACTTGAGGTGCGATCCCCATTACAGTTGCCACATTTTCCTAGAGTTTCGGCAGTTTTTGTGCAAATGTAGGAAGAGTGCTCGCCCGCGCACTTAACGCACCTGTATGTTGCTGAACATCTGCAGCAGACATGTTGATACAACTGATATTTGTAGCATTGCGTTGCCCTAGTTGGGTGAGGTTTCGGTTCTGTGGTGACTCTGATTCTCGTAATAACTATTATTGAAGTATTCCTTTCCCTTTCTCAATTTTGTGGATGTTAACTAGTATCAATGGGAATGACGGTTATTTATTGCTCAGTCTTTTAATGGAGTTGTATGTGAGGTCTTTCTTCTAAAGGTCTCTTTCTATATCTTCAGTAAATATGCATTCTATCATTTCCCTGATAACTACTTTTAGTTCTTTCGCGTGGTGCATGCGATAAGTGTGGAAAATCTTGTTAGGTTCATCTAGGAGACGCCTTTCTGAAATCAACAGAGGAACTCGTGAATATCTTGATGCCTTCTGAGTGGCTAAGGGATTTATCAATCGATATACTATACTTTTCGGCATATTATTTTAGTGTTCGGTAGGTATCTCTGTTACGAATCACTAGTGGTGACGGTGGGTTCGGCTTAATTGGCCTGACCACTGATGTTTGCACGGGAGTCTTTAGGCGGAGGATAAGCTGCGGGAAGTCCTTCATTTTCATCTCTTGACTCGCGAGCTGGCCGCTGCTAGTTCCAATGTCATGTTCTTGGTTGTTATTTATAGTCGTTGCGGATTCGGACCACAGAACATATAAATAAGTAGAACCACTAGCAATTATTCATTATAACTCACCTAAATACTAAAACTATAAGCCAATAATCAATAATTAATTTTACAAGTAAAACTAATAGTTAGATATAAAAACAGATTAAGAAAAGTTGATTAATTATAATTCAAATCATCCATTTAGTCATAAATTAGCTTCATTTAATTCTTTATTTCATAGGTTATTAAATATTCCTATGAATAAATTAAATTTTCGCAACGAGTTAAATATAATAGAACAACTTGGAATAAATAACTCTTTTCCTTTAAAAATTATTTACAAAATTTTCAATAAACATTTATTTCAATCAAACATCGTAAAATTTACATCCTTAGAAATTATCAAATATAAATCAGATAAAATAGCTAGCATTTCTTATTTAGGTCCTATTTCTAATACTACTGCAAAAATTTTTAGTAATCATAATATACTAATAACTTTTAAAACACCATTAAACATCAAAAATATTTTTTCCAAAAATTAAAGATGAAGTTAATATTTTGGATAAAAGTGGTGTTTACAAAATTTCTTGTAACCAATGTAAATCATTTAATAACAAAGACATCTTCTATGTGGGTATGTCTAAACATTCTTTCAAGATACGCTTTAAACAACATTTAAATGATTGCTACAAAGCCAGTAATACTTCCGGAATTTCTAAATTTGCTGTGCATTATATCTAAGAAGAACATTCTTATGACCCCCATTTTTCTAATTAAATAGTCTTTATTTCTACCAATCTGTCAAAAATTTTAGTGGCTGAAAACTTTTACATTAATAAATTTTTATTATTTAATAACATTGAAATGATTAATGAACAAATTCCTGAAGTCAGCTCTCTTT
>JAHWXV010524312.1:0-10539 GCA_024586415.1 Phrixothrix hirtus | reverse complement strand
GGGGGGGGGGGGGTTATATTGAAAAATGAAATGTAGTTGTGAATTTACACTGTTTCTTTTATAGTCCGGTCGGGAAATTCTGGCACGAAATGGAAATCCTAACTCATTACCACTATGCTAGACCACCAAAGTTTTCAAAGTTTTTAAGTTAACAAATTTAACTAATGTTTTAAGATTTCTGAATATAATTTAAATTTAACAAAACAGCATAAGAACCGTTAACAAAAATTAGGATTTTAGAACTTTTGGATAGGTGGCAACCTTGAACATATGTAAATAAAACCAACGAACTTTTACAGGTCGATAAAATATACGCTATGCGTATTAAATTAAAGTGAGTAGTAGAGCTGTACACCAAACTTACAATTATTACCGACGCCTCCGGTAATGGAGAAAAAATTTAGGAAATATTTCTGTTTAATATTGACGAGTGCATATACCATTATAAAGGTTCAGGTTAACTTTGTGACTTATTGAAGTTATATATGTAGACGTCTGAAATAATAAACCCGTTCAAAAATCATGAAATTTAATAATGAACGTTATCAAGTTGTAATTTTTTATTTAGGTCAAAATTATGCCATTTAATTTCGCAAAATTGATTAATTGGAAGTTACGCGGATTTGAAAACAATTTCATTAGAACGTTTCATTCTATGGATCACGACTTTCTTATAGACATTTATTTTCCAGACATTTTGTATGCTCACTATTATAGAATACCAATACTTTTAATTTCAATATTAGATTAAAAATGTTTGGATTTTTAAGAATTAATTTTAATACCTCTTTTCTTTATAGATTGAAACCTTAAAGGCGTTCGTAATGATTACATTGTACCTATATCGGTTGGAAGTTTGCGGACATTGAACGAATTCTTAATTCGCGTACCATTACAATTAAAGTCAGTATTGGAAATAATGAAAGCGATGGTACCAATATTATTAATAGTGGAATAACAGTTAAATAAAGAAATAGTAATGAAAATAATAAATAAACTGCTAAGTTTCTGAACTTTAGTGTATAACTTCGTTTTTTAAAGCGATATTAAGAGTTAATTTTATAGATATGTTAACTAAAGCTCTATTTTGCGAATACTGTAATATGTACGCAATTGTATGAATTTTTTGTAGAAACGGATCTTGCAGGTAAAGATATTCGAAATTTGTTGCGTTTCAGATGTAATGCAAATGATTTATAAATCACGCGGAGCCAACCTAGTTAGCCCTATTTATTGAATAGTTTTTCAAATTTAAAAGCGGCGACAATAAAGAACGCTTATGTAGACTTCGAACTGTTGTTAACGCCATCGAAGAAGATCTGACGATGCCTACGCGAGTATTGGCTGCGTTGTTCGATTTCTACCACCGCGAAATCAAAACATACATGACAATTAACGGCAGAGCCATCTATTGTTTATATTAGGAGGTATTTTAATATAAATAATATAAAGAAGAATATTCCTCCTAAATACGGCTTGAATTTTAAAAATTAATTCGGCACAAGTGAAAAGCCATGAAACTGTAATATGAACAATTCTAAGGCTTCTCACCAAAAGATTTTGTTCATATTAGTTTCATGGGTTTTCACTTATGCCGAATTAATTTTTAAAATTCGTGCCATATTTAGGAGGAATCTTCTTCTTTATATTATTTATATAAAAATACCTCCTAAAATAAATATTACATGGCTCTGCCATTATTTGTCATTGACACCCACACAGCCTTATGTGTTTAAAAGGAAATTTTGCATTTTCAATCAGCGTGTCCAACCACCCAGCACTGACGAGCTCCACTAGGGCGAAACCATTGGTCTGCTAGTGCTGCGTCACGCTGTTTGGAAATGCAAACTTTTATATTTTTACCTATTTAGATAGGTTAAAAATCTTTTGGCGAGAAGCCTTAGAATTGTTTATATTACAGTTTCATGGCTTTTCACTTGCGCCGAATTAATTTTTAAAATTCAAGCCGTATTTAGGAGGAATATTCTTCTTTATATTATTTATATGAAAACATACACATTGAGAGGAAAAAGGAAGTTTTTTTATTCGTGGGTGTTTTTCACTATAGTGCTTTTGTTCACGGTAAAAGAAGGATGAAAGGATGTTGAATGCCGCTCGATTTTACGGCTACACAAAAGCAAAGCCTCGTTTATTTGCTACTGATTTACTCCATTGCCACAATTTTTGGAATCAGTGATTGCGTGTCATGAAAAATGAGTATCGCATCGACAATGACGGAAACAGTACTTATCATCATATCAACTACAAACATGCACACTACAGGCCGGTTTTCAAGCAGGAAAGGCGATATTGCAAGTTTGTAGGGATCGGTACGATCCAATGCGTTAGAAATTGATGAGCAGAGTTAGGCTATAGCTGCTAGTCAGTAATTTGGTCACTTTGGGAATGCTAATTGTACCATAACTCCAGGACAATATCACTCGATCAATGCAACAAAAGCTACAGCAACATTTCACTGACAGATTCGCGTTTGATTTATCACATAATTAAAAAGTCGCGATGAAATTGAATTGCGGCTTTCTGAATTCTTTGCATCGACGGATCGAACTTGGTATTGCCGTGGCAATGATAAACTGGAAGAATTTTGGAAGAAAATTGTTGAGTCTAGTGGAGAATGCCCTAGATATAACATTTATGTTTTTGTAGTTGTTTTGATACTTTTTATATAAATAAGGTGTTAAATTGTCTGGAAATTTAATCGATAATGTTTTAATAAAATTTAGTTATTGAATTTAATGAATGCAAAAGGACAATAAGAGAACCTTGGGAACACTTCACAAAATGAACTGTTGTATGTGAAGTTCGCTTAGGGGTCAACATCTAAGATTTTTTCAGGATAAATAAAAAACTATTTTGTCATGTATTTTTTATCTTGTATTTTTTACAACTTTACCTATTAGAAATCAAAATAAAAGATCAAAATTATCAAATTTCTCAAAACAATCATGTTTAATCAAAATAAATTCTTAGCGTATAATTTTAGGGGAACATAAAAGGCTTATTAGTATCGTACGCAGTAGTCCCTTAACGCTAGACAACTTTAATAATTTACACCAATCACAAATGAAGTCAAGAGAACACTTTGGAATAGTTGCACAAACTACGTGAGCCTTATTTTAACAGCTAAAATTCTGAATCCAACCTTTATCACTTGATTCTAGGAACACAACACAGATATTTTTTTGGTTGTTGTTTTCGCTGTCAGTCTTTGTTTTCCTTATTTTCCCAGATAGTTTAGTTTTTAAGACCTCTCTTTAAGTTCAACCATTAGTTAGTTATAGGAAATTGAAGTAAAGATTTCACTTATTCAGGTTTTGCCTTTCTTGATTGTGAACCCATTTTTTCAGTAACTTTTTGAAAATATCTCAAACAGAACTAGTAGGCGGTTGGATTTCTATTGTTATGTGTATGTCGCAAACAGTAACAGCGTCTAAGACGTTGGAAGCTGTAGATATTTCTGTGCTAGGACCTGTCTGAGTCCTTATCTCTTGTAATGGAATGTTTCTTACACCACATGGTGCATAATCACTGTTTAAAAATATATTCATGGGAAAAACTCATTTGCATTTAAAATCAGATACCACAATGTCAAGTCGAGCCACTTTTCTGAACGCGTCATCAACAATGTATATAATACAATAACCTGTTATTGATGTTCGCGTGTTTGCTCATGTTCAGCGCAATCATTTCAAAAATTTTTATAAACGGTTTCGTGAAAAAATTGAAACTTATTAATTTTGTCTACGATGGTGAACTAATCCAGCGAATGTTTTCTACGAAAATCTACATTTACTGTTATATGGCTGCTGTAACCATCTAAGAGAGCAAGTACAGATGTTCTTGAAGGACGAGAAAATTTATCGACATTCACACCGCGAGGCAGAAACAAGTATGAGACGCTCATTCAATGTGTCATGGGAATACTATCAGGGATGTTATGAAATGATAATTGGCACGTACGCAAAGCAGCTAAAGGAAATTTTCTTACTTTGATGTTTATGAATGTAGCTGGCCCCATTTCGGTGGAAGAAATTCAATTTCTCCGGATTTAAGAAATACAAATCTGCAGTATATTAAAGTTTACATTCACATTAGACTCGTAGCCTCAGGTGTTAGTGATAACATAAGAAGTGCAGCTATAAAGTAAAATTGTTTACCAGATGTTCTTTTATTAGTGCTTGAGCGATAACGAAGTTTTAGCTATACAGTAAGTCATATACCAACTTTAAAAATTTCTTTTTGCTCACTGCCAAACATCGATTAAATACGTCTTTTACATGGTTTGCCAATTGTTCTCCAAATTTTGGTGGGAAAATTTTAATTAACGTATCAAACTTATGCTTCAATGTAACTCCTACGCTAGATCTTAGATAAACAATTTTGTTGTGTGAAGTGCCCTTTAGAAATAACATGTTTTAGATAAGCCTTTCTCAGTCTCATTTTAGTTGGCAAAACCTTATCAACAGCAGCTTTTAAGTATCCTTAGCTCACGACGCCTTCTATTTGTTCTCCATATTGTATCGTATGTGTTTCTTCTGTTCTCTGAAAACAAAATAGATTTCAGAATAAATATAAACACAATGTTGAAATTTTCAATGTCAGGCATTAGGGGAAAATGTTTTATCCGGTATCAGGAGACAACTAATATTCAAAATAAAAAAAAATATGTTTAAACTCTATGTTTTCAAGTAAAAAACAGTGATAATGATGTAATTGTCAAAGTACTTACCAAATCACTTAATAAAAATATGTATAATTAATCTCGGAAACTTTATAGATATACTCGATTCAAGTTTGCGCGATACAAAGTTGCTTTACGAACGCAAAGATTGAAAGGTCTCCTTTGTTGGACGCGTATTACTACATCCAAGGATAACACTGACTTATGTTGTACTTACATTTCAACATTTTTATTCATTTTATAATAAAACAAATTAGTCTTTACGTTGTTGGACATTTATTTGATTTATATTTTTACTCTCAAAGTTATTGTAAAAATTTTCTTCAAACCAACAACAGAATTGCACCTCTTCAAATTCTCCTTACAAGAACAAGTATAACTAAACTAAATTTAAAAATATTACTGTAGAAGGCAGTAAATTGGTTAACAATTACTTAGATATTACAACACAAGATCGGTAAATGCTTTATAACAAGAAGAGAAAAAGTTAAGAAAACGAGACTCGAAGTTTTGCTAATTTTCGAGACGTGTTGTACTATGGCACTTAACGATAGTATGTCGTACACTTTCTTGCGGTAACAACTATCAGCCAATTACGACAATTTGATATCAAACCTTTACTCCATCTCATATCAGTACTAGTACCGTTATGAACCATAATGTGCTTGTTATAGTGGCGTTACTGTGACAATCACAACAGTTCGGGAAATATATCGGAACAATACAATCAACACAGCCGATAGCGCAAAAAATAATAAGAATTATCATTACTGTAAATACAAGGTAAATAATAATTAAATTGTTACAAATTTGGGATCTACATAAAATTCACCTTATTTTAATTTCGTTTATTTTATATTTATTGAATATTCGCGCTTACAGTCTTCAACCCTTTAAACTTAGGGTTATTTTCAAAGGTAGCATACGCTATTAAACAACTATTTCCTGTTATGATTGTTCAAATTAACACGAGGGTGTTTAAAATGTGAAACAAACTTCTACTCTAAACACTAGAATATTTACACAACACTAAAATGTCGTTATGTGGCAATGCATTACACAATTCAGAAGGCCTATAATTTGTCACAACGGTGGTGTTTATTTTTGTTATGGTTTACAAGTCTGAACAACCGGCGCATAGTATCTTGAGCAACACATTACAAAATTTCTTTGTAACGAAAATGTTAAATCAACCAAATTTTGACAAGACTTCATCAACAGTTTAGAGAAAGTACCTTTTCAAGGACCCTGAAGTAAAAGTTTCCGAGATGGACGAAAACTCACTAAAAATGTCTATAAACATTAGTCCCTCCATAGACTATTCAGCGAATCAATGAGCTTATCCGTATTGATCAGCATTGATAGTGTTGAACAGATTACTCACAAAGAACTAGAATACTAGAAAATTTGTGATAGTTGGATCCCAAGACTGCTTAGTATAGAACAAAGAGATCAAATTCTAGTGTCTATACTATACACCAGTTGAACCCATTCATTAAGAATAAGCTTTCCTAAGAAAAGGAGTCACCTTTATTCCGCGGCTTAAGGATATAAACATGAAATGGCAACACAAAACTTCACCTGGGCCGTAGACAGAGAAAATGGTTTCTTATGGTTTTGTCTACGATGTTTTGGGACGTAGAAGTGTCACTTTCCACAAAATTTTTACCAGATTTCCGTACAATTAATGCCTTTTAATCTACTTCCCGTTTTTGATGAAAAAAGTTAAACTCGGTTTTCGATCAAGATGACAGAACCAATACATAAGAAGTGTGATTCTTCTTTTTGACAACTGACTCAAGAGAGTCCAGACAAAATGCATTGGGAAATCCTTCCCTATCCTCCATATAGCCCAGACTCGTCGCCTTATCATTTCCACCTTTTTGGACCTTCTCAAGAGGTGCTAAGCGGCATCAAATTTGAAGACAATGATGACGTTAAACATTTGGCGCAAAACTGGCTGTATACGCAACCAAAGGACATGTATTCTGAAGGCATTCTAAAGTTCTACAGAAAGTGGCAAAAGTGCATCGACATAGGAGGGAAAAACGTCGAAACTTAATGGAATTCTTTTAAACGGTTGTTTTAATAAATCCTCACATAACACTTACAACACAAACTTTACTAAAATATCAATATCTAAGCAGAATAATTAGTTCTTTAAGTTCTTTAAAGTTTATTATGTCATCCAAATAATCCTCGTTCTTGCTACTTTTATTTACAATTTTAGCGACTTCAGTTGTTCCTAAATTGAATTTATATAATCATTATCTTTATATTTCTTAAAATCTTTATACTCCCTTGCATATATTTTTAAAAAGCAAGGTATGAGTTTTAATTCCCCTAAACCAACAACCTATAGCAGATTAGCCTCCCACTTTTCGAATTAGCTAATTTCAAGAGTTCTGCTGAATTTTGCTAAATTATGTTCGAATATTATGCCCATAATACGAGAAATGCGTTAAAAAATCGAAAAAAAAACAAATTTTAGACGAGCATCCCACTTTGCATATTTCGCAATATCCTCAATTGTGCTAAGTTGTACTAAAGTGGTATTTTGAAAAAATAATAATAGTAAAAGTTACGCCCAAAAAACATTTTCGATGATATAGGATTGGAATAACGTTTAAATTAACATCAGTCATCTGAATGTCATATAATTATATATCTGGGCAGTTTACTCTTTAGCTCGGCCGTTCGTAACGGCATTCTATGTCCAAATTTCGATGTAGTGAGAATCCGATGATTACCAAATTGCATATATGAGTTGTGCTAGGTATCACAACTCAGCAGAATGATATAAAGGGTACTTTACTCATGAGCGCAGCCGTTCACACCGGCATTCTATGTCCAAATTTCGATGTTCTGGCAATCTGATGACCACAAAATTGCATATCTGAGTTGTCCTAGCGTAGTACAAATTAGAACAACCGCCAATTTCGCCATATAAAAGGGCACTTTACTCTTGGGTGCGGTCGTTTACAACAGCATTCTATGTCCAAATTTCAATGTTCTGAGATCCTATGACCATTAAATTGCATATTTGAGTTGTGCTAGCGTATCAAAACTCAGCACAACAGTCAAGTACACCAGAACAACGATATAAAGGCTACTGTGGGATTGTATGATGCTGAATTTTCGTACAGAAGATTCTACGTGATGGCTAATGCCAGAACAGTTTTTATTTCATATACTCTTTTCGCCTTGGCAGCATCATTTTGATGTACTTGTACATATACCAGAAGAATCAATGTTTGGTCCCCTCATACATCCTCCGCGCCAGGATGGCTGGTAGTTGTTGATTCTTTAGATTCTCAAGGACTATTTCCTCGGAGATGGTTTCCAAAATATCACGTGTTACAACTCAGAGTAATTTTCCGTACCAAGTTGTTAAATGTGATACGGCTTCTTTGGATTTTTCAGGAAATTAATGATTTTACGGAAGCCATCTTCTGATTCAATTGTGCCTTTTTTTATTTTCTCTAAGAACTCCGCACAATCTGCCTTATTCCTAAGGACCATAGGTGGAACTGTCCTTTCCACACTGGCCTTACCGATTTTTCTAGCGTAATGTCTTCGTTTTTATTTTGCTTAGATTTTCATTCATTTGCTGGAGGTGTTCATATTTGTCTTTTTGTATTATTTTTTGTCTTTGAGATTTGTTCTTTTTCTCCTTACGTTTCCTTTTCTCCTGGCCTTTACGGGTTGGAATACTTTTACAGGTTGGTTAGTGGTAGGCATATTGTTGATACTTTCCTCATCTGAGAAATAGCCTATTTTTTGGTGTAAAATACCTTTAGCAGTTTCTTCGGTGTTGGTGCGCACTAGATTTTGTTGCGCGCTGAATGCGATAATTTTGTTGTATTTTTCCAGCGCACCTATTGATTTGTTTCTTCCCACTTGAAGGAGTTTATGGAATAATTTGTACACTTCTGTGTGAAACTTGTTGAGAATTGCGTGTTTCTATTAGTTCTTCTTTATTTTTGAATTTACATCCGTAATAGTCGCCTATTACTTTATGTTTAGCCCGAGGATATCATTCCTTATCTCATTGTTGAAGATGTGATATTTTTAGTGTTGTTAATTACTAACCGCCTTCAAAGAGGCTACCCACCGCTATATAAGTAGAAAGGACCTAAGGTCCAATAATGTGGTAGAGTAGCGAAAAAGAAAAAGCAATCATTCACACTCGTTGCTCGTGGGCCCCTTATCGATTCAAACATTGTAACCGCGAAAATTAAATACAATACCTTAAAAATTCTTTTTGTAAGACCTGAATTTTTTTATATAAAGTTGAAATCTTATTTTTGGGAAACGGTTAAAGAATTAAATTGATTCTAGGAACAAAATTTGAAGAATTGTTGGAATCAGTTCCTTAATAAACTTACTTACCAACATTTTCGTACGAAAAAATATACTTATTTACCGTAATAATATTTAAGAAATTAACTTGTCTTTGAAATTGTTATTAATAATTATCATACCTAACTATATTTATTGTGTTAAGGTATTTCCTTCTGAAGTATCTTTTAAACTGCTGACCTCATTTTGTGGATAGCATATGTTTCTACATAGGTACAAGCAAATTTAATAACAATTACTAGGTCACATCATTTTAGTTTTATTTTATTTATCAAGAGAGTATTTGAGATGTATATTCGATCATCATCATACATGTAGAAAGTAATATATAGCAATGTAATTAATTAATTAACTATCCAATCAAAATTTGGTAAATAAGAGAATAAGTAAAAGTTTTGCTAATGCTATCTCAATTTACTTAAGAAGTAAAATTTTAAAATGTAAAAATCTGTCTTTTGAACTAATTTAATTTTGAATATGTTATTTTAAACGAACACTCCAACTAACTAATTCATGTAAATATTTAAAACATTATATGTACAGTTAAATCAACAACCTTTCTCTACTATAGGCACACAGCCATAAATTAATCAGGTATAAAGATTTAATTGGACTAAAGATTGTATTATCACTTTTTAATCTTAACATAATACAGCATCCTTCGTTGTAACTAATATTTGGTAATTAATATTTTGGTTAAATAATGTAAACACAGCAGAATGATGTCATCATGGCTTATAACTTCGGAATATTAGATCTTATTAAACAGTCAGAGCGCAACTAAATATCACAAATCATTTAAAAGAATAGTGTTCTTAATTCTTTTCTTTTCATTTGTAACATACCATTTGAAAATTACCAGAAATTCTTGCAACTTTGTAAATTTCAGATTAACATTAACGAAATTCCCAACTTAGGATTGTTGAAACAGTACCGGCCATCCATTAATTATGATTTAATCCTCGTAACTTTCACAACGAATTTGCATCTTATAAAATTCCGCTTTAAACTAGTAATAAATCTTGTTTTAGTCTGAATTAATAAAGTACTGACGTTCTTGACTGGTTTCGATCTACATTTGGGACCCGTGAATAATTTGCGCTTTTGATGGCTTGTACTAATATGGTGGCCGTTTAAATTCGCTTACAGTTTCGCAACGCTGATTCAGTTATAGCCCAGATTTATTACATCATGTTGTTTATATTAACCAACAAGGGAAGGACACACCTAAGTCGTTGCTGACGTTGGTGAACTTTGGTACAGTTAATCTATATTGAAAATTTGTAAACACATGTCGGAAAGATTGTATAAGCTTTTAGTATTTAACATATTGATAAATTACATCAGCTATTAATATATATATATATATATGAAGTTAATATTTTTTAAATTTATCTATTTGAGATAACTATTTTAATGTAAATTTTTTTGACAAGTATTTTAGTACATATTAAAAATTTTCTGCATCGGCTGAG
>JAHWXV010524278.1:0-10076 GCA_024586415.1 Phrixothrix hirtus | reverse complement strand
ATGAAAAACACATTTTTTATAACATATTTTACATTTACCAGCGAATGCAACTTTGAAAAATTTTGAAATTCAGCATACTTATACAAAACTTAACTGTTATTAAAACAAACTTAGTTTGATCTAACTCGATGTATTAATTTCTGAAATATAAGGTTTGAAAGTGCTAATACTTATTATTTTAATAATAGTAACTACAATTATTATATACAACATCCCTTCTCTTAAATTAACATTATATTCGTGTTAACCTAAAACATAATCTCTAAATTTTACAGGCAATCGTCTTTCTCTTGCAGTAAGAGGCTCCTCACGTGTAATTGTGTTACCCATAGAAACATCAATATTCGTAGGTTCGCTAATTTTACTTTGGTTATTATTTTCGTTTTTATTTTGAAAATGCTCATCATCATAATTGTGTAGTGATTCATTAAATTTTGTTTCATTTAATGATTTTCTCAAATACACACTATTTCTACGTAAAAATTTGTTATTAGCTGTTTTAGCAATATATGATCTTGGCTCTATACATTTGTTTATTATTTGAACTGTTACATTGTCATTTACCTGTTTTTTGTCATACATGCTAAGGGGTATCTACTATTAACATATAATGCCTTATTTCATTTATTCTCTGTTTGCCACTAATAGCAACATTCTTATTTATCGATAAAAATCATCTGATTAACAGTCGCTACGTGTGAAGTATTATTAGGATTATTGGTATTTTATAAACTTATAAACTAAAAATAGTGATTCAAACATTGAAATTCTTAATAAAAACAACGCCGCGGTGCAGCAGATATGATCTCGTATATACTAATACTGAAAGGATAAGCAACCACTAATTAAAATAGTAGGTAAAAAAATTAAATTAATGTGTAATATCTCAATTACAATATTTCAAGCATGTCCAGTTCCCAACATAACAATTATATCTATAAGATTATTTGTTGAAATATTTATGTAAATTAGAGGCAGGAATAATTCGTTTGTTAATAAATACCGCCATTAGATACTTTAACAGCAGTAATAATGGTACGGAAACGCTGATTCAACCATTAAAAGGAATAAGCGAAATAATCAAAATTTATTTTTTACAATTGCAATTTTTACATTCATAAATTTAAAAGAAATTCTCTCGCAATTTACGGATATTGGATAAAAATGTAACATTAAAATTTGGTTAAGCAATGCAATAAAAGGGTATTCAATCAATTTAACAGAAAATTAATTATGTTATTTAAACTAGCAAAAATAATAACTAAGCCCTAATGAACTTTATTTTATTTTATGTTTATTGTTACATTTTGATTACTTTTCACTTATTTTATTAAGTTACTTAATAGGTTTTCTTTAGATAATGTAGTGTAACAACAGAAAAGCATATAGCCATCTAAATATTTCAAATATAAAGTGAGTGCTTTACGCCTTCATAGAGTTTTTGTAAATAGATTAGTAGCAAGTATCATTGAATGATAGATAATGTAGCATGTATGGTTACGTCGATGGACAACTATTGGTGTGATTGTTCGCATTTGTCAGCAGCTTATCCTGCGGTATACAGCCAGATCCCGCAGGCAATTCCTCCACCAATGTCTGCAGTTGTTCCCACACAAAGGGAAGGTAAGGCACCAATATTCATGATAAACTTTACATATTAAATTTAGAACTCCATGATTTCTGCAGTCAATTAAAATATTACCTAAAGCATCTTCATTAAAATTAAGTATTTGTTGTTCTTAAATGTTAAATATTGATGATGTTGCATAAGTCCTTTATGTTTGATGTGATATTGCACTGAATGTACAGCATTGGCTACAGTCCAGCGCCACTGTTTCATTGTTGTGTAGATGTGCTCAGTTTAGACGTAATTTTAGAATTCTCTAGTATCTACTTACTCAGTAATTGAATGCCAAAATCTTTTCAAAATTGAGGTCTTGCTTTATTTAATTTTTTAAGATTGAAAATTTAAACATTGTACCGTCAATGAAAAATAAACTAAAAGCACTTACTTAGAATTAGAGTATAAATTTGGTTAATGATACTATATATTTAGGGTGTTCCATTTCGGGTCCTGAAGGCTGTAATCTCTTCATTTATCATTTACCTCAAGAATTTGGTGATGCAGAACTGATGCAAATGTTCCTGCCGTTTGGAAATGTCATCAGCTCAAAAGTGTTCATCGACCGTGCCACTAATCAGAGCAAATGCTTTGGTAAGTTTGTAATATATAAGACTGTGTTTTAAAGTTAAAATAATGTTGTTTTAAGTCTATAACATGAAATTAATTATTAAAATAGACGAAATTACTTTATCAACTACATAAAATGTAAGTTGATCGTTACTGATTAAGCTTTCAGCATTATCCACTTATAAAAAAGGTATAACTTTTAAGAAAGTCTATATTCTCATATTTAATTTTAAGAGCTTTACAAAACAATTTTGAAAATTCTAACAATGTTTTTTACGTAATAACTGTATGTGAATGTGTATGTGTGCATGGGAAAATTGGTATTTTATATTTTATTAGTAGGTATATTTATGTGATAATTATATTATTTACTACTGCAATTAATATTAACCAACGCAACAAACATAAAAAATGAAATAAGTCACTAATATAAATTTTAAACGCTTATTCTAAGAATTGCAACGAAAAATTAATGATTACATTAACAATGCATTGAACAAAGACACGCACATTATGTATCACATTCTCCCAGAGTTGAAGGACGGTTTCAACGTCCCTTTTATCGCATGAAGAAAAAATGTAAAATTAATAGTTACGAAGGGAATTGAAATGAAGATCTACCTGACTGAAACAAAAGATTTGAATTAAATTTTTATTTTTCTATGTAACCTCCCCCTATATCGACACACTTAAACCACTTCTCCAACAGCTTAATACCAGGGCAGAGAGAGAGAAAGAGAGAGAGAGAGTTCGCCTGACCGCCGTTGAGTACGGTTGTGTTCCAACTCCGTATTTATTTACTTTATGCTCCCTTGTGCTGTACCTTAGACCCCTTCTACATATTGTAGCAGTAGATCTGGTGCAGTACAAACAGCTTTTGTGATTCCGTACGTGTTTATCTACTGCGAACATGGACGTCCTCAATTTCAGCACCCTCGTGAGGGCTTTTGAAATTGGCCTCAAGCTGCATCTAGCGATCAGCAGCCGCGTCTTTGCATTAGCCGACACACTCCTTCTGGAATACCCTGAACAAGGGAGATCCGCCTTCGTCAAACAAATTGAAAACCCAAGATCAAACTACGCGTCAGCCAACACTGTCGTCGAGGTGAACCCCGCCTCAAACCACACTTCTACTGAGGAGATTGCGCAAGCCGTGCAAAACTTCCTCGCTGGAGAGCACTACTCCTCAGACGAAGAGCATCTGCCATGGACGCTACCTCGAACAACAACGGCGAAGGCTTCAAAAAAGCCGGAGTTAAGAAGGGTAGGAAGCGGAAAAGCAACAAGGCCGACACCCCGGCGCCCAAGATGGTAGCGATAACCACCGACGAAAACTGCTACGACGTCCTTCAGGCACCTAAAGCAGAGGCCCAACGACAGAAGCGGCGATGGAAGAGAAATCACTTCCGATGGCATCCAGGCCACCTGAAAGGGCGCTGCCCATAGTAATCCAGCGCAAAAATAACTGGAACTCCGTTGAGAACGAGCTCGCAAAAACTTCTGAAAAGGTAATAGTCGAAGTGAGCTAAAACAGAACTATACGGAGGATGATCCAACTCCAGGAACTCACATTCGTTAAGTACGGCAAGAATGTTTTGGCCTTATGCACTCTGATGTTGCGCAGCAACAAGATGTTTTTCCCAGCAAATGGCTTCTTTTATTAGTGATAGCTATTCTAAGATCTTTCAAGGTAATTATGTAGGTCTCTGCAATAATTGTTGATCCTCGTGATAAGCATTCTACCAACAATACGCCTTTCATATCCCAAAAGACGGTTGCCATCAATTTTCCGGCTGAAGTTTGAGGGGGTTCCAACCCCTTCTGTACCCACTGCATGGACTCTAATTTGCTCTCAGGTTTCCAGTAATCTGCTCAAGTCTCGTCCCTAGTACACTATTCTCGAAAACATGTCAAAATTTTTCTCTAAAGCAATCAGATTTTGTTGACAAATTTGTTGTCTTTTTAATTCCTATTCAGGTGTAAGCATTCGTGGAACTCGACTTACATATGCCTAGTTCGTGATCCAAAATGTTTCAAACGCTTCCTTCCGGCATTTTTAGCTCGTATGCAATGAAAGAAATTTTTACTCGTCGGTCTTCAAGAACTAGAGCTTCGCCTTTCTTACGCATTGTTTCATTTGTTGCTGTTGCAAGTCTTCCTGATCTTGGATCGTCTTCGATAGATTCTCTACCCCATTTAAATTGTTTTGACCAAAATTTAACTTGGTAAAGAGATGAACTACCTTCTCCATAAATTGCAATCATTCGCTGATGGATAATTTTTGGAGCATTGCCTTACTTCGTAAGAAATTTAATCATACTTCGATACTCGAGTTTAGCAGAACTCATTCTGTAACAAATAACAATTTATTACACAAACAGTACTTAATTAAACAAAGCCAAATTACACAATTACAAAAGATGATACTATGTAACAGTCAAATTTGAAGTTTCTAAATAATTTGTTTCATAGCTAAGTAGATCTTTATTTGAATTCCCCTCGTATCCTAACTTCCAATCAAATTTATCTTCCTCAAATATTATTAAATTACATAAAACAAATTTGTGTTCGTGCCAGCCAAGGTTGTATTTGTCGCCTAAAAAATGCCTAACAACAACACAAAAAAAAATAAAAGTGACAGGGCTTTAACTAAAATTAACAATAAATAAATTGTGAAGTTTGTTTTATTAAAACGTAGAACAAATATCAGCCATCGTCTTAACGATATAACAACAGTCCTGCCATTTATCTTCCTTCCCAGTTTAGGTGTGCAAACTTTGCTAGCGCAGATAGTAATATCAGGTATCTCATTGATGTAAAGGTTGCTAGCCAATTTAGTATAGATGCTTATTTTGCCCTGCGATTAATTTAAAATACTCAGTTTTTCTGTATTAAGATTTATTTTTGTAAATCTTAATCATCTAGCAAAGGTTTGAATCCTATATTTCAAAGTTAAAGCAAAAATCGTTAAGCGGAAAACTAAGAAACAAATAAAGCAGAAAATGTATTGCCTTTCTTTCCATGACTTTATGTGACTGAAGTATCGAGATGCGAATATTTCCATTTCTCTTATGGTTCAACTACTATAGTCAGTCGCCATGTCTACTAGAATTTAGCCGAACCTTGTGGCTTTCCAATGATCAGTAGGAACTTTTGATTTGACGATTTGACGATTTTACTTCGTTATCGGAGAAGAAGAACTGGTTTTAAATTTTATACGATGATAAACTACCAACCTTGAACGAGTTTGAATCGGCGTCCTTTAGACGCAGAGGCAAACAATCACTGAATCACCGAGATCATGAATATCACATACTCGTCATTCCTGATCCCTTATTGCGGCATTTGACTCAGTTTACAGAGAAGAATAGGATGATAGGATCTTCCACATTTCCCTGGTCCAGATGGAATATCGATGTTCCGAATGTAACTTCTTAAATTTCTTCGTATTCCAAAATTGCACTTAAAAATTTGAAAACCATCAAAAGAAAAGTTCGAATAGAATCGCACACTGTTATCCATAGGCTTCAACTAAAGGCAACTAAGAATGTTCATGGCGGGATCTTTAGCATCAAATATAAGGTTTTTTAATAAGTAATACGATACTATTTACGACTTTATTATCACTAAAGAGTACATTTGGTGAACTTTACTTAAGAGATCCTCACACATGTTAATCATATCAGAAATCAAAGTATGTTGCAATAATTTACGCCCGCGCTATGAATGTAGCCAAAATATTTTTGCTCAACTTAGATGCTCATATTGTTGGTACCTCTAGCACATTTGAACTTGTCCATCATATACATACCACTCTGTATAAACTGCCATCCTTAATAGTGCGTAAGCCCTTGTCCACTTATTTTACAGATCCGTTTACAAGAATTGTTTCGATTTATGTTACTAGTAAATAATTTACTCTTTGCATATTTCAACAAACCTTAACGTTTTGGGGTTCCTTAAGCAATTAATTTTAGCGTGATATCTGTCTGCCTGGCGTCTATGTTCGGTTTTTCGTCCACAATAACTCAAATTTAGAGAATACAAACTACGTAATAATTAAAAATATTTCTATTATGATCGGCACAAAGGGTTGGTTAGGATAAAGATCAAACACAATCTTTTGAATATAACATGTATTTTTCATTTTATTATGTGAAGGAATGTAGTTAAGTGTTTAAAATGATACAACTTTTATTGAGTAATTTACCCATAGGGAGGATTTTTAAAAATATAACCGCGATCATTTCATTCAAGACAATTCATAAATGGCCCAATAGATTGCTATTAAATTTGGAGCGAGTTTCTTTTCAATTGTGGCGGTAGTCAGCAAAACGAATTGAATAAAATGGAGAGTGGGACAGAAATTTTCCAAGATAACGTTGTGACGATTCAGTCCTTAGTAAAAAGTACACGAAGAATATAAAGTATTTGCATTCTACTCGATGATAGCTTAGTCGTGAGGGGTGTTTTTTAACATAGCTCTTAGAGGTCGTAGAGACCCTCGTCTCGGTTAGGCTAACGGTCGGGACGCCTGTGAAACAACCAGCTTACGGTAGACGTCGTTTGTGCTAGTGACGTCGCTCGAACTTCGATCATGAAACAAACTTTAATTAATGGTCGTTTCGGTCGTCGGTGGAATTAAAAAGATATGTAACAATAACAATTTATTTACAGAAATAAATCAGTAATTAGAACATAAACAAAAATCAAAATTAAAATCGCTCTGGTTCGGTAACAAAATAAACATAGATATCTAATAGCAGACAAAGCAAATTATTTACAACTACTCGCGTACGTATATTAAGACAGTATTAGCATAAAGTTCATATGACCACGGCGATGTGAATTTGCTGCGGGGATTGGAAGCGCGGTGGGCACAAAATTACTCGACTCGTTCAAACTCTGCTCTCCTGATATTTATGAATATACGGATCGGCAGCATTCTTTGAGTTCTATGCATAAGCGCGTCGCTTTCAGCGGCGACCTGGGGCGTACTTCGTCTCGGGGCGGTCGGAGGCGAGACGTTAACGTGTACTCGCGACTAAGGATGCCACACAGCAAACTCTAAGGGTCTCTCCCGAAAAAGGCGTCGTTTGCAAATCGAAACTCAGCAACACATCTGCAACTGGCGGACTATTTAGTTCGGTGAATGATCTCGGTACAGCGTAGACGTGCGCCTGCTATCGCTACAACTCAACGCACGACAACGCTGAAGGACACTTGGCCTCGTTCATGAACAGTTACAGAGCAACTTGTTTGTAATCGACTCAAGGACAGTTTTGTCTTTAATCTGGCGATGATAACGCCAGGAACGCTCAGTTACGAAGGTTCCCGAGGTTAAATTATTCTAAACTCGGTCTATCTTCGTTACAGAGCAATGAAGGCTTGAATCTCTATATTTAGAACTCTAGCATACGGCGTCTCCCAACGGTTTTATAGTATGAACGGCAATCAGGATTTTAACAGACTAGGCGAGTCCCAGAGAAGTTGCATCAATCTCACTGTAAAAATTAATAACAAAATAGCTTGACTTTATAGAAAAACTTTTAAGCTCTTTGCACTAGACAATACCCCCCATACGAAGACTAATTTCCAGTTCGTGAAAGCGTCTTATTTATACTTAACTTTGTGTTCGCGTTCTCTGTTCCGTGAACGTCATTTAAACAATTCGTTTGCACAACATAACGCAATATTTTGAAATAGCTTTTAATTAGTTTTTACTAATTAATTATTATTTAAATCATCAGAGATTGTTCTTTATGGTACTTATAATTAATTATCAGAATAATCTTGACTGATTTTGGACGGTAATTGATAATATTTGCGTCAGGTTGCGTAATCTTTGTTAATTATCTTATAGCATTTTTCTAACAACTTCTAATTAAGCGATTTTTCTATTTCTAATTTAAATTAAGCTTGCACACTCGCGCTCGGTATTTGACACTTTCTTAAAGTTTGTTTTATCTTTAATTCAGTCTTAATAATTACACTTTCGGAATCACTAATATAGCGGAAACGCGTAGAATTCTAGGAATTCCATTAAATCGCGATTCGCGTTATATTATGGCATTTCGCTGAAACGTTACATGTATTATTGATTAGAATATATCAACGAACATATTTAATTATATACTTTTGAAGAAATCAGTGGAACAATTGAACCAGTCGTAGGGACAGCATGTGCAGTAAAGACTTCTTTGACTTCTTACCAACTTCAAGCTTCGAAGTACCTTAACATATTTTCTATATAACATACATAAAATCCTATGAATTCCTATCTCCTATCGGTTTTTAAACTATTACATTTTTGCATAAGAAAAATAGTATATAACAAGGGAAGGAATTGGATGATTTTTTCTGCGGTGTAATTTGCAGCCAAAGAGTAAAGGTAGACGGCTAAAGACACCGAGAGAAACATATCATTATCTCCTGAGATGGACATACTAATTTTTTCAAAATGAAATTATAATTAAACTATAAAAAATGGATTTTATAATTCTATAGTCCACGAAACTCGCTAAAATCTAAAGGTCTAAGTCCATAAAAATCTGTAACTTTTAGATTAAGTAACCTACATTGAATTGTTTAACTGCTAATTTAATTTGATTCATAATAAAACCCCCTAATGTGTTTTGTTAGATATCATATCCCTAATGAATAGATATTTCATTTCTGTCCCAATTTTTGTATGTTTGTATTATTCTTGGTCGTGAAAGAAAAGGATTTAGACCCAGAGATAAAATGAAAGCGGAGTGGTAACTTTGATTTATTTGTATCAATGTATCTATGTATCTATCGACAGTACAAGTATTGGCAAAAACTACTGCCTCTTATTTTTTTTAAATGTTTTGCGCTTCCTTTTAATATTTTATAATGATTATAAAAAAAAAGTGTGATACAACACACGACTTTCTCTTACACACATATATATGCAAATAGTGTCCACAAATAATTAAATTATTATTTATGTTTATTTTGGAAACGATAATTATAACGGTCACCCGTCCAAGTTACTGGACACGCGAAAGGCTACTTAACTCTGGAAATTTTATCCGATAACTTGCTTCACCGCATTTTTTCAGAAAAGCCGTTAATTTCATGTAAAAGGGCATTGAAAGCATAATAACCGTAGAAAGTTTTAAAAAAATGTTATAACTGTTTTTGAGAAAAACGCAAAAAACTTAGAAATCCCCTTCCGGTCATTCAATTTTAACTAAATTTTTGACGTCTCTAGTGCGGGTAATAAAAAACATAAAATGTCACTTTTATATGATGTTTAGTTTTTGAGATATGTTGTTCACAATTAATACTTTAAGTACTTCCGGTTAATCAATTTTTGAAACTTTATTAGAGACACTACTTATATCATATAAAACAGAATGGGGTAGCTAAGAAATACACTAAGTTTTAAAAAAATCGTTGAGCTAATTTCAAGAAAATTTAAAAACTGAAAATTCGGAAAATATCTAAAAATGACAGAAATAAAGTGGAACTTCCGATTATTAGATTTAGTATACAAAGGCAATTATGACTACAAATATAAATTTTCATTCAACTAGGACTTTTAGTTTCATGGTTATTTTATTTAAAGTTAACGGTCAAGGTACTTCGGGTTACTTAATTTACGGAAATGTTTCTGAGAAATAACCTAAACTATATGAAAGATCATGTAATAGCTAATAAATTCAATAAGTTTAAAAAAAATTGTTAGAGCCAATTTCGAGAAAATCGCAAAAAACTAAAAATTCGGAAAAATACCTATAAGTAACAGAAATAAAATTGTAAAGGGTCTTCCAATAAGAGGTTTCATTTTGATATGTAAAAAAAAACAAGTATTCAAAGCGAAATCATCGGATTTTTATTAAATTGTAAAGAGAAGAGT
>JAHWXV010524244.1:0-24887 GCA_024586415.1 Phrixothrix hirtus | reverse complement strand
TCTGTATGTGTCTGTCTGTGTTTGTCTGTGTCTGTCTGTGTCTGTCTGTGTCTGTGTGTGTCTGTCTGTGTCTGTCTGTGTCTGTCTGTGTCTGTCTGTGCCAGTCTGTGTGTGTCTGTGTCTGTCTATGTCTGTCTGTGTCTGTTTGTGTTTGTCTGAGTCTGTCTGTGTCTGTCTGTGTCTGTATGTGTCTGTCTGTGTTTGTCTGTGTCTGTCTGTGTCTGTCTGTGTCTGTCTGTGCCTGTCTGTGTCTGTCTGTGTCTTTCTGTATCTGTACCTGCGTCTGTACCTGTGCTGCGACTGTACCTGTGCTGTGTCTGTGTCTCTCTGTGTGTCTCTGGCCGGGCCTATGTCTGTGTGTATGCGTTTGTGTGCGTGTGCGTGTGTGTGCGCCTCTGTCTGTGTTTCTGTGTGGGTGTGTATGTGTGTCTATGTGTGTGTCTGTGTTTTCTGTGTCTATATCTGTTTTTGTCTATCTCCGTCTGTTCGTGTCTGTATCTGTGACCCTGTCCGTGTCTGTGTTTGTGTGTGTGTATGAGTGTGTGTCTGCGTGTGTGCGTGTGTTTGTGTTTGTGTCTGTGTGTGTGTCTATGCCTGCGTCTGAGTCTGTGTGTGTGTCTGTCTGGGTCTGTGGCGGTATCTCTATCTGTGTTTATGTCTATTTCGGTAGCTGTGCTTCGCCTATGCCTGTCACTGTATCTCTGTCGGTGTCTGAGTCTGTCTGTGTGTATGTGTTTTTGTGTGTGTGTATCTGTGTGTGTGTCTCAGTTGTGTGTGTCTGTGTGAGTGTGTGTGTCTCTGTGTGTGTGTGTGTGTGTGTGTGTGTGTGTGTGTGTGTTTGTGTGTGTGTGTGTGTGTGTGTGTGTGCATCTGTTCTCTGTGTTTGTGTTATCTGTGTCTGTCTATGTCTGTGTCTGTTTCTGTGTATGTGTGTGAGTCTGTGTCTTTTTCTGTGTCTGTCTCGGTGCCTGTGTCTATGTCTGTGTCTGTGTGTGTCTGTGTGTGTCTGTATGTGTGTATGTGTCTGCGTGTGTGTCTGCATCTGTGTGTCGGTGTGTGTGTCTGTGTGTGTATCTGTCTATTTATTTCTCTGTCGATCTGTGTGTCTCAGTGTGTATGTCTGTCTGTGTGTGTGTGTGTGTGTTTTTGTACGTCGGTGTGTGTTTGTGCGTGTATGTGTGCTTATTTGTGGATGCTTGCGTGCGTGCGTGCGTGTGTGTGTGTGTTTGTGTGTATGCCTGTGAACACAGTTACTCGAAAACAATGAGTTCTAAAGTAACTGAATCTTATATTTGAAATTATATCCAACGCGGCTCACGAACTTAACAATTTAACCAAAATCGACAAACTGCGAGTGTTACTTTAGTCTTGTTGTTTTTTTTGAGGTTTTATTAAATTCGGCTGTAACGATTTTTTTAACTTTCTATATTGTTAGAAATTTAATGCCATTTCATATAATCTAGGCAGTTTTGCACAAAATATTCCGTAAGTCGAATAACCGGTAGTATTTTCTTCGTTATGTCTGGTTAAAAAAACTACGAAACTAAAAACCGTAACTGAAAAAAATCTATATTTAATGTCACAATCGCCTTTGTGTGCTAAATCAAGAATGTGGTTAAAACCATTTCTCTAAGTTTTCACGAAATCGGCTGTAACGACTTTTTTAAGATTTGCTGTACTTCTTAAACATTTAAGACCCCTTCATATAACCTGGACGGTTACCAAGAAAGTTTTCTGCTTTTCTCGAAATCGGCTCTAGCGCTTTTTTTAAACTTAAAATATTTCTTAGCTACTTAATTTAGTTTTATATTAAGCAGAGAGTTTCTCTAATTGGTATTTGAGGATCGAGTAACCGGAAGTTCTTCGAGTATTAGTTGATACAACGTATCTCAAAAAGCAATCATTATATGAAAACCAAAATACTATATACAGGGTTCCTGCTAATTGGAAACATTCCTATGGGCATCTGATAACAACTTTCGAGTAAATTTAACCTACTATGCATTATTCAACATCCAGTCGGTTTTGAGATATTTCGATTTTAGTTGTTTTTAAAAAAGTAGTCAATGATTTAAATTATAATTTTCAATAAATGTGCCTTAAATTTTTAGAAGCATTCAAAAAGTCGTGTAAATTTAGAAAAACTTATAAAAGAATTACTTTTGCAAAATCGGAGCTTAATATTTCATAGGCACAAATCTTGGACCCAACATTTTATAGTTATTAATAAAGGTAGTAAAAATACTACCAATATGGTTTTGTTCTTAGATAAACACAGAAAATACATTAATAAAAAGTAAATGCATTATTGCTTAAATTGTATCTTGTTCAAATAGGCACCCCTTGTTTATTAGGCAGACTGGGCAGCGTCTTCTCGTTTCCGTCTTCATCACTCGGGTTGTCAGGTTATTTCTAATTTGGTTGGCAGCCACGGTTATTCTTTGTCTAAGATTTTCCCTTGATTTACCGGGGTTGCGTAAACTATGTCTTTCATGTGACCCCACACGTAATAATCAATAGGAGTTAAGTCTGGGCTTCGCGCTGGCCAAGGCATTGCACCTGTTCTTCCAATCCAACGATTAGGGAAACAACGATTAAGCAACTCCCGTACTGCCTTCTGACATCTAGGTCAACATCTTCCAAAAGACCCGGTAGATGACTTTCTAAAGAGCTTTCATAGATTTCCCCGTTCAAATTTGCAGGAAAGAAGGAATATCCTACTAAAAAGCGGCCAATTACTCCTACCCATACATTTTTTGAAAGATACCTTTGAAAACTAGCCTCCCTTACAAACTGTCGATTTTCTTTAGCCCAGTAGTGTAAGTTATGGAAATTTGTTATGCCCTCCCGATCAAATTTAGATTCATCTGTCCATAAGATGTTACAGGGCCAGCCTCCTGTAAGTCTTGATCATGGGTTAATGGTAAGGATGGTATCCAGTTTCACATATGGTAGAACATACTTTCCATTGTGATGCAGAAGTTTGCCTCGCGACTTTGGTAGTTGAAGTGCTTGTATTCTATTTAAAAGGTCTCAGTATTTCTTCCTCATCATCTGGTTGATATATGAGAGGAGCATCGCCGTCATCTAATTCACGTTTAACTGAACCAGTTTCCGCGACATATCTATAGGTTGTACTGAATACACGATCATTTAGTATACGGCGGTTAGGAAAACGACGTTCATATTCGCAACGAGCTTCGGCAGCATTTCCATTGTAATATCCGTAGACAAACAAGATCTCAGTATATTCTGCATTACTGTACGCAACCATATCACAACAAAATAACGAAAACAAGAAAAATAACAAAAATGGTATTAGCTTCAATAAAAACAATGACAATAAAAATATTTAACAAGAAACTTAATATCTAATACAATATTCGAAGCCAAGGAAAAGCTGTCGAACACTAACTTTATAATCAAAATGACAGTAGACTAGCATGTTTATTGTTTATCCGCCTGCTTTAAGCAAAACGTCTAGAAACAATAACACATTCTATGAGAAATTTTGTTGCCTGCTTCTCGTTTTCATTGTTTTTTTTTGTAACTAAAAAAGATTGGTTGTAATATTTGTACCTTTTTTGATATCTATTATAATAAGGAAGTTTTTAAAATTATATTTACGTAAGCTCCGTTAATATTTTTGTTTAAATGGCTAAAAAAATATTTACTCCTAATTTTGAGTAGTAACCATTTTAAAAGTTTTTGTTTGAAATTTACACGAGTTTATAGTGCTTTCGGATATTTTTGATTTCGAATGGAAGATTGAAGTGTTGTGTAAGTATTGCAGCAAAAAAGTTCAGCAAATTTAAAACAAACTTTTTGAAAATTACAATTTAAGGCATTAAGAACTACTCGTTTAAAAGAAAATGAAAATCGAAATGTCTCAAAACCAACTGGATTTTGTATAAAGCATGTTAGGTTAAATGTACTCCTTACCCCTTGTATTATCAGATCCCCAAAGGAATGTATCCAATTACCAGAAACCCTGTATATGTTTTATATCTTCTATACATAAGACGGCAAAGATTTAGTTAAAATCGAATGACCGGAAGTGCCACTTTATTCTTGCGCTTTTAAGTGTTTAGCGATTTTCTCGATAACGTTTTTAACAATTTTTGTGAAACTTGTTACGGCTTCTATGTCCTTGACATCCTTTTACGTGAACTTAGAGGTTTTCCTGAAAAAATGCGTTGAAACAAGTTATCAGAGAAAATCTCTGGAGTTAATCTGGGTTTTACGTTTCCAGTAACTTGGATGAATGGCCGTTACAATTAACGTTCCCAAAATAAACGAAAATAATATTTTAATTATTTGTGAACATTTGAATATTTGTATATCTATGTACGTAAGAGAGATTCGTGTATTGTCTCACACCAGATTTTTCCGTTATACATTTATATAAGTTAGTAACACAATAATATTAGCTATTGTTCCATGTACTATATTTAAATTGAATGAGATCAGATCGGGTAGACCGCTCTCCCTCTGTGTATAGAATAATAGTACAGTAATAATAATAACCGTTGCCTCTATCAAATTAATCAGATATTTAATTTTTTGTATTAAATATTAACTACTTACAAACGTTTTTGAACATTTTAGTGAGTGTGTGAATAATTTTGTGAGGAATCGTTTAAATTAATAACCCTATAAAGTATTAAGTGGTAAATTGATCATTAATTTTTAGTAGGTATAACAATTGTAAAGCTTTTGTTAAATGAAATATTCTACTTTCGATAAAATTACAATTATGCTCATATACTGAGTTCGAAGAAATTATTGGAAGATAAAAAATATTCATTATTATCCCCAATACATATATTAAATTGCAGATACCTAATTAGTCACAACGTCGAATGCATTTATTGCGCACGTCTCATTGCTGGATCGATGTTCCAAGAGTACTGCTATACATTTGTATATACTTTTATAGTGCAATATACGCATTATCTTTTTAAGAATTAAAAAGTATCGCCGACATTAATTCCACAAATCATTTAGCACGATATGGAGCAACATGAGTTAAACATAGGGGAAGCGGCAGAGGTAGTCGAACTAGACATTAGCATTGCTGTAGTATCCTCTATTATGAACGTGCTATTTAAGTCATGTTAAGTAATGGCAGTGAAAATTATTCCCAACCGTAGTACCTATGGTCATTGCAAGGCAGACTGCCGAAATAAATAGAGAAAACAAACCAAGCTTTATTTAACAAGCGTGTTTTTACATATTCTGTTCAAAATATTCTAGTCTAGGCCTAGAATTGATTGATCAAACAGATCGCTTCATCGTGTCAGAAGAATTTCTTGTTTCCACTGCAGTATTCATAATACTGGCAATGAGTTGATCTTTACAATTGAATTTTTCAGCATAGATTAAAGACTTCACGTACGTCTAAGGAAAATAGTTCAGAGGTGTTAGGTTAGGTGACCTCAGAGACCAAAAAAGTGCCACCACCTCCGATCCAACGATTTTGGGACAACGTATTTAAAAATGTAGTTACCTTTCTACAAAGATGAGCTAGTGCGTCGTCTTTCTGAAACCACATTTGCACTCTGTTTGCAAGAGGTATATTTTCCATAAGAATGGACAGCTCTTCTTGTATCTCCGTTATAAAAGGCCCCACCAGCTGGTCGTTAATAATTCCAAACAAAACGTTTACTGAAAATCTGTGCTGAAAATTTGCTTCGTAGATTTCGAGTAAATCTTCATTCAACCAGTAGTGTATATTTCGGCTATTGTTGATACCATTTCTATTGAAGGTAGCCTCGATAATGAATAAAAGTAGTGGAATCACATGCCTATGCTCAGTGAGCCAACGACAGAACTACATATGCAACTCGAAATCTCGTGGTAACAAATCCTGGACTCCTTAAAGATCATATGGGTATAAGCCAAAATAACGTAATGTTCTCCATACTTCCATTCGCATATAACCTTCAATATTAGAAGTTCTTTGCACACTAGTAGATGTATTACCTTCAATACATTGTAATATTGCTTTATCTTGATCATGATCGATTTGACAATGGTCAACTGTAGCTTTAGGAGACAGTCTTGTTCCTCTTAAACATCTATGAACTTTACTGAATACATGGCGATCTGGTGTTCTGGTATTAAATTCAACAGTTGACATTCAGAAACAGTTATATGAGATCATTTTGAACAGAATGTGTAAAAACACGCTTGTTAAATAAAGTTTGGTTTGTTTTTTAATTTATTTTGGCAATCTGCATTACAATAACTGTACTACGGTTGAGCATTATTTTCATACCCATGTTTATTAGACATATTTGAGCTAAAATGACTTTAATAACACGTTCTTAAGTTATGATCCTTGAGTCATAGAACACCTGGTGTATATATATATCACATATAAGATATGGATATCTATAAATTTTGAACTTTTAATATTATTTTATGTCGCTCAGGTGTAAAATTATTTCGGAGGTTTAGTTTAAATGACATTGCGGTCAAGTTGCCCATTTTGAAGTTTCATTTTTATAATATTTGGTTTAATAACAGACATTATTACAATATTTTTGATTGTTTGTTTGGGTCATCTTTAATTACATTGGAAACCGTTCATTAAATTGATTCATTGATATCTCGTTGCCATCATAAAACTAATAAAATCGGTAGTGGCACTATCTCTTTTACTCCTAATTTTTATGAAATAAATATTATTGATTCAAAATCTTTGAAATTTATTGAAACCTCGAGTTTATCAATCAGCATAACAATCGCATTTCAAGAAACACGTGAATTTTAGAGAATATCTTTAACATTCGGGGCATAGTGATTTTATTTTCGATGGTGAAGCAATTGCTTTAAAAGTTCTGCTACGTTTAGTAAATCGGCTACAAATTTATTCAAACAGACATGCTAAATATATTACGGATTCAATGAAAGTCTATGTTCAAAATATTTAAGATTTGTGAGAATTAAATTTATTATTCATATAGTCTCGCT
The DNA here is from genome assembly GCA_024586415.1 of Phrixothrix hirtus. NCBI lineage: Eukaryota > Metazoa > Arthropoda > Insecta > Coleoptera > Phengodidae > Phrixothrix > Phrixothrix hirtus. The sequence continues at coordinate 17,909 of JAHWXV010524244.1, read as the reverse complement.
TTGAGTAAGCGTTTGTAAATACGAGCTGTAGTTTTGTAACTCAAACAAAGCTGAAGGCTTACACATTCTATTTTGGATTGGTATTATATCTAATAGAATGTAAATATTCAAGTGTAATAAAACTTAGTTATGTTCTTATTATATAGCGGTTTATTTCTGAAAATAGAAATCTGTCATCTCTATTCAAGCAGCTTACACAACATATTGATTTATTTATTAAAATAATTACAGAAAACAGCTTCAAATTAATTATTTTAGGTATTCCTAAAAATACATATTATATTAGAATTTTTCGACATTGATAATGCTACTCATATTTACAGCTTCATATTTAGTCTTATAATTCTGAAATCAATATTTTAAACATCAATCATGTTTACATAGATGTGTATGTTTTATAAGAACTTCTTACTTTAGGGGGAAGCTAAGGTAGGCTTTTATCGCTACCTACCAGGTGCTTTATTATAAAAAGAATTCAATAACGTAAAATGATTATCAAGTGAAGTACATATTATCTTATTGTACCTATGTATTACTATTGAAATATATTGTCGCTGGTAAAGGGAACTACAATCTTAAACGTATAATAATTCTACCAATTTAAATATCTATAGTTACTGTTTTATTTATTTCGTATTTTCCTTCGACTAGTTTACATTAAAAATTATTAAGCCAGAGTTGGTCACTAATTCAGCTAAGATTTTCTATCACAGGAAATATTATATTACAAATGATGTATGCACTATAAGTAAATTGTTGCTTTAAGATTAATTCACTACAGAAATGTTATAAATGTAGTACATAAATTAACTAAAATACATTACCTAAGATGATTATAAACTTTGTTTTGGTTGACTTCGCAGTCAAGTTATAAAACATTTGCTAGGCCGAAGGAAGTTGGTTTTATATGACACTTCAAAGTATTTGAATTTAAGTCAAAAATTCCTGTATTTACAGTATCGTATTTAGTTCAAGTAAACTAAAATATTTTCTTCTTATTGTATCTAAGGATACACATTTTTATCTAAACCAATATTAATAAAGTAGCAAATAAATAAAATATTAATGTTCCTAAAACAATCAAAATTTTGAATATGATGTACTAAGGACATTTAACTATAAAAATTACTAAAATATTATTAATTTAATAGTTCAAAATAGACTATTTAAAAATGTTGGACTTACCAACCGATTCGGTTTTTGACGTTTACGCAACGCGCTATCATGTCATAAAAAAATTAAATTTAACACCTAAATGAAACAGTTGGTATTTTAAGTATTATAACTGTCAAAGGTAAATATTACCGTTAAAGAAGTTTATAGCATTGGCAAAGGGTAAATATCATAATTTCCTTTGTATAAATACGAATTAATTTTAACTACTTTTACGGAAGCCTAATGAATTACATGTTCATCTAATTTATGTATTTTTCACCTGCACAGTGGTTTTTATTTATGCATGCAAATTAATAAACTGAGCTTAAGTGATTTGAATTCTCGAGTTAATTTTATTTTTTGATGACGATTTTTTCGAATAAATTTTGATTTCTAGCAACACATCACATTCATTATACATTGGAATGCCTAATGACTAATTAGTTCAATCTTTCGGTTCTCACTTTAACGATTAATTGGTTTGTTATAATTAATCGATGAGTTAAACGTTCTAGTAATGCGACTATTTTGTCTATATCAGATCGTAAATTAAATTTTTAACTAATTTGTATATGACCTTATCTTATGACGGCCCTAAGTCGTTGATTAAAGTACTTTCCTAACGTTTTCTTGATGTAGAGGCATAATTTTTCGTGCCTGTGGGTGTTTTATGAGATTATTGCACATGTTAGAAGTATTCGGATTGTTATTGCAAGTTGCACTAACAACTAACATAATTTGAATTGTTTGAATCTTAACTAAGGTTCTTACGATTATTTTAAATTTCCCTCGGTACTTAATTAATAAATCTTGTCAACCTTAGCCTAAGTGTTTCGATTTCTATGATTTAAATTTACAAACCTACAGACGGTCCATTTTAAAACTAATATTTTCTAAATTTAAGTACATCACGTACCATTCTTGAATATCGTGCTTTAAATGAGCTAAGAGTATTGTCTGCTGCCTTACAATGTTTTATAATTTTAATTTTTATATGCAATAATTAATTAAATTCATGACGATTTAGATAATTACGAAGTTAGTTATTTATAAGAGCTTATATTATTGATGTATGACTAATTATTTCTGAGGTCATCAATAGCTTAATAACACCAACAAAGCTATAAAGTCATAGTTAATATCTGAAAATGGAAAGCAACAATATATTACAACGTGCAACTTAAACATCGTAAATAAAAATATAGTCTTTTACAAAATCAATCCATAGTTTAAAATTCCAAACCTCGTGTATATTTTGTAAATTATTTCCTAATTATGCGTTTGCATAGATTTCAGTTTCAGTTTAGCGGTTGACATAATTCAATGTTCAAAGGGCGTGGTTTCAAATAACAACGAAGTCAGTAATGCTTTAGGGGTTAACAAGAAATGCAAATTAAAATTTCGACTAGGGAAGATAGATTCCAGTTGGCAAGAGGAGTGTGTAAATTAATTAAACTTTTTCATTTTTGTAGCGCAGATAAGTTTCATAAAATTTTACATGCACATGGTCCTCAAATTATTTGGTTTCTTATGAATAGTTAACCATTCTCAATTCCTTTGATTACATCTCTATGATTTCAGGAACAATTGAAGCCTTGGAAAAGAGTAACACAAAACATGAAATACGAAAGAAGTATTATATAATTTAATAGGTATATGACTGAAATCTTAGTATCCTAGTAACTACTGTCGAATCAAGCCATTTATATAATTTTTATGACACATTAGACAATAAAAGGCGACGACAAAGAAATAGGGGGTCTCTAAAACTAATAATACTCGGTTAATGTTGAAATAAAACTTATTTATTAACATAAAAATGTAGTAAAGTGTATGTCATTGAAGTTAAATTTGGACAATAACGCCTGAGAGACGTTTATCCTGTTCATCGCTGCATTTTTCCATTCTCGCTTTGAAGTTCTCCCACACCCTTTCCAATGTTTGCTGATCAATCAGTTGGGTCTCACGTCGAATCGCATCTTTAAGTTCCTCCAATGTGCGAGGTTTGTCCAAATAAAGATGAGATTTTGAGTAACCCCGGAGGAAGGAATCACACATACTGTGTTCGGGAGAACGTGGAGGCCAAGGCACATCTCCATACCTAGAAATTAGACGACTGGGGAAGGTACGCCGAAGCACGTCAATAGATATTCTTGTAGTATGGGCTATTGCACCATCTTGTTGGAACGAAATTTCATTTGCGTTTAGCCTCCTCCTTCTACGCAACTCTCTAAGGAAAAGGTTTTTATCATTTCAGTGTAGCATTCAGAATTTACTGTCACTCTACACCCACCATCCTCGGAAAAATAGGGACATTTACAGCGACGTGACATCACACACCATAGTGTGACTCATGGTGAATGCATGGAGTGTTTGTGGGGCTGTATGGGATTTGTCTCTGCCCAATACCGACAGTTCTGCTGGTTAACTTACTCACTTAAACGAAAGTGAGCGTCGTCTTACATGAAAATTACGACATAGCTGTTTTCTTCAAACAGTTGCAGCATCTGTGCAGCAAGCTCTTCACAGTTTTCATAGTCCGCTGTATTTAAATTGCAGCACGAACACGATTTTGCATGGGTGAATGTGTAACTTAGTTTTTCAAATTTTCTTGGTTGATTCGCGTCCAATACGCAAAGTAAACGAGTACCGACGATCAGATTGACGTGGACTCTGGAACAACGCTACTCTTGCAATTTCCACATTTTCTTGCATACTTACTATCAGAACAGACCCAGGTGGTTTTTTTTCATCAATAATCCTGTTTTTCTTAAGTTGTCGACCGATCTCTAAATCGTTTTCTTGTTGGAAACCGTACCGTGTCGCTAAAAATTAAAATGATACCGAAAAAGACGTTGGGTTACTGTCAGTGACTCACCAGTTCTCACAAAACTATCGTACGCAAATACGCGGTCTTACAATGTACACTGCTCCATTGTGACTGAAACTGCATACTTTTACGAGCGCAGGGTCATCAACCACGTCTCCCGCCCACTTCCCACTGCTGAGTAGAGTCTTAACCAACAACGCTCAGTTTCCCGTGGTAACCTTGTACATTGCAATTCATTTTCAATTTAGTATTAGACCAAGAATCGATTAACATTTTCGAATTGAAAGCATTTGATTTTGGGTCTGGTAGTGTTTACACACTTTTGTATTTACAGTATGTTTGTTTCTATAAAATTGTGATACGTCACGATAAAGCTCAAATCTAAGCAGTGAATTGTTTGGATAGATAAGACAACGTGATTGTTATTGGTTTCCTCCAGAACATTTTTCAAGATAGCTATAGCAATATTAATATGCAAACGCATAGTTTAAAATTCTCTATGTATGACATGACGAAAAGTGTTGTATTACAAAAAATTGAGAAAACACTTTTTAAGTTACCTGTACAAATCGTTGAAATTTTACGTTTTCTATGTTTACAGAAAAAGAAACACCTAGAATGTTTTGAAATTTTGGTTATAAATAGTCATTCGCAGTTCGCGTTAAAATAGTAATATAATACAAGGTGTTCCTTCGAAAAAATAAAGCGAGATAGAGCCACAGGCACCCTGTATAGTTAAACAAATTTATGTGATGCTTCGAGATGTTAGATATCTCACTTTTCTTTCAATTTGTTTCTATCTCATAACGTAAAGCTATAATCTTACTACATCTTGGATCACTCTGTATACATAAGAAAAATTGAAGAGGAACCATTAGAAAATCTGAAATAAGATTTATATAAAATAAATACGTTACTTTTAAAATGGTGGATCTGTGCGTTGGTACGTTAAATGAGAATTTAATATGGGTTGCGCCCTATTGGGGTTCGTTAGCAAACGAAACCCGCTGATGTCCAAACAAAAGATGCTGACTAGAGTACTTAGACCTGGTGTATAGATTTAAGTTACGAAATATACTATGTAAAATTGGAAATGAGCTGTTGAAGAATTCGACTACAAACGGTAATACGTAAAGCAGTTATTAGCAAATAAGTTTAATTTGTTCTTACAGCATAAAACGTTAGCGCTTTAAGAAGGTTAGAAACTGTAAAAATTGTTGAGGGCAGATACGTATCAATATAAAATAATAAATAGAAATATAGATTTGCTGTAAAATTATGTATGGTTTACATTATTTACATGGCTTTAATGACAAACTAGGGCTATTATAAATGTTTGAGAAAGATTGAAGTAGTAACCCTAAAATCACTTTTAAGAAAATTTACAAAAAATAAATGCCTTAATTCAAAGAAGCTGGAAATGTACTTTGGTACATCAGAGGACATTCTGCTACAATACATGTATATATTGTTTTGGAAATCGGAAAGTGTCGTCTGTCTGATGAGCCCCGATTGGCAAAAACCGGTAGTAGACTGTTTCCTAATGCAGCAAAACCCCAGTTCCAACATCTTTCGATTAAGAAAATTATTGTATATAAATTTTCTTAAAACAAAATTTTCTTAGGGTTTCTACTGCGACGTTTCTCATATTGGTATTAACTGGCTTCTAAGCCATTTTAATACTGTAAAGCTTACATAATTTTACAGCAAGTCTGTTTTTCAATTTTTTGCATTACATTTATATATATATATATATATATATATATATATATATAAAATACAAGATCTGCTGTTAGCAGTTTTTACGGCTTTTAACTTTCTAAAAATGCCAAGGCTTCATACTGTAAGCACTATTTAAGTTTCTTTGCTAATAACTGTTTTAATAACTACTGCTTACAGTCAACTACTTCAAAAATTTATTTCCAATACTACACAAGAATTTTCTACATATTGTGCACTATACCATAAAATTATCAAGATGTTGGCAATGCGTAAGCAAAATTGAACTCGATAATCTCCTTCGCGTTAGTCAACATTTCACACTATTCTTTGGTTCTACTTTAGGCGGAAGGTACCGTGCATTAAATTAATTACTTGGCCAATCTATTCTTTGTAGAAGAACCTTGGAAATCGTTTTGTGCGTTTTAGGTACATTTCAACTTAAGGGAAATCAGTTTTTGATTGTATATTTCGAGCGTAATTTTATATTGAAGATTGGGTAATCTCCACATTTAATAAATAAAATAAATGGGGATTATAGTAAGTTAATGCAGATCCTTATATAAATGCATAAAGCGAAGGCTTATTTATTTCTATATAAGTATTCCCTATGAATATTAATTACCAACTGAGTGGTGCTGAAAACATTTTAAATATTAATAATACATTGTAATATTTCAAAGAAACATGAAATTCAGTATATTTTCTTGCTTTGTATTTGAAATTTCTAATAAGAAACCTAAGGTTTATGTTTGATTCAATGTAGTGTCCCGCACCACAGATTTCATGACATTGAAGTTCCTTCAGTTTACTTGAATTATATATTAAAAGAGGAGAATTGTTGAACTAAATATTCAAAATCCGCATAAAACATAAATGGCGTAAGCAATTTATTCTGAACGTTACGAAACTGAATTTTTTACCGCATTTTGGTAATTCTGTAATTAACATTTAAACCATTACGGTGTAGCGTATGTGAATCAAATTGTTCTTGATTCTTGTAGTAACACAAACATCGTTCATAAATATTGATTTTTGCATGTAAATTAGTTACTTGACTTCGTACCAGTCGACTTAAGTTTTTTATATGACAATAATGATAGTTTATAATTGCTGATAAATTGTTTTTATTAGTAAGCTTTTCCTGGATCATTCGAAATTTTCTTCTCATCTTTCTTGTCCGAATTATAGTTAGTATTCCATTGTTCAACGCTTACATATTTCTCAGTAATGAGCGACAAAATTTATGAGTAATCTTAGGCGTATCACTTATATCCAAAGATATGTCATTATATTGATTCTCATTTCGTGATGCACCGCATACATTGAATGAAATTGTTAGATTTATTTTTAAAAAATATTTAAATTTTGTAGAATTCACTCCTACAGGGAAAATAATATCTTAAACATTTAATACTGTCTTAGAGTGAGGATAAGATGAAACAAAATTACAATTTATGGCTGCTGGAAAGAAAGCCGACATTATATTCCAAGCGCAACAACAATTATCTCAATTTCTTATATCTACATAGGCCTTCTTTGTTTTAAACTCACCAGGAAGATCAAAAGATAATCCTCCGTTGAGAAGTGTGAATATTTTACCTGTACACTGATTTATATTAATACGTCCTTGAAATGTATCTACACGTTATAGTATATAATTGTCAACACTTAATTTGAACCATTCCTTCAATGTTTCTTTATCTAAATTGGTGACTGACAGTCTCGAACTTTTGGTTGTAAAAGCCAATGTTTCTTTTAAAATTTCATCTGTTGTAACAAGCTGTTTTACAAATTCAACTGATACTTGGGTATTTATCCTAAAAACACGACACGATTTATGTATTGCTCTTCTCTTTCTAACTATATCCATTAATCTACGCTGAAGAAGAATGAAAGAATAATTTAAAAAGTCATCTATACTTTTGTATGTTCATTTTATCATATAACCGCATCTAATACGCTTGCCAAATGATTTTGCATAATTAACCCATTTTACTCTATTTAAACGATTCTTAGGCATTTGAGGTACTTGATTCTCATGGTTTAATCTAGAGGTTTTGAATGAAGTATGGAATATCATTCTTTTAACATTTTGAAATTTAGTATTTACCCGTAATTGATCAAACAATACCTTATATTCTTGTAGAGTATATAATATGGATTTAAGATGTTGTATTTCCTCAACAGTTATTCTTAACAAACCGTTTTAAATTTTACTGAATACCCTGGCTAGCAAACCGGTTATATTTGTTGTATGCTGTGGAAATTTAGTTCGTTGTAATTCCATTTCATCTGTAATATCTACATTTAGATGTTATGGTATATTCCTTTATTATTTTTACAACTTTTTCGTATTTCGCTATTACTATAACATGTTTTTGATTTTGTAGAATAAATATGTACATATTAAGGATAATTCATAATCCTGACTTTTAATGTTAGAATTCTGTTCATTTATGACAGTAATAACTTTTCTCTGACATTTTTATAACAATTCTTATTTCAAGCGAACGATTTTAAATAATAACAATAAATTGACTAATAATCTTAATAATGAACAATTCACCATCGTCTAATAAATATGATAATGATATTCTATAGAAAAATTACTATAAAATATTTTTTTACGGTTATTAATATGCATCTTGAAACGGAATGATAATAATCTCATTCTGGCGTTTAAAATTTTTAAAGTTTTAAAGTCGAATACTTCACTGAAGAAAATATTAAATGAAATAATTATAACAGTACAATCATGTATTTAAAATCTATAAAATTTAAAGTCTACATACCTCATTTCTGTTTTTAATATTTACCAGGAAACACTAGAATCATTATGCTAAATCTTGGTTCTTGCTTACGTATAACTATAGACGATTTCAGTTTTTTAATATTAATACAAGAAATAGAATTGTTTTTTCAAATATTAATTGTTGTCGTGGAATTGCTGAATGGTTGCATGATGCATAGGATTAAGCCTATTAGTTATTGGTTTACTACCTCTAAATATTAAAGCGGCGTTTTTATGTTTTTCACTAATGTCCTTATTAAAATTTTCAATTATTCAATGCTACTATAAATCTAGCTGGCAAGAAGACAACATTAGTTCTTAATTCTTCCATTATATTTCGACCGTATTTAGTAGTTGTTACAGCTTTTAATTTTTCACAATTTCATATTGATTGCTTGACTCAGACAGTTTAATTAATTTTTTCTTAATGATTTTAGCAGTGTGAAAGATGGTTTGCATATTGTATTAATTTATCTTATTTATATTACTTTGTAAGCACATATCTTACCTTTAATGGAACAGTTTTCACTGTTGGATAATAAATATATAACCGATAACGCTCACGTTAAATAACAGAGTCTAACTTTACGATGTAAGGCGTATCTTAGTAATTTATAATTACCATTTTATTTTTTGATATAGTTAAAACGTGTACCGTATACCTCACTCAATTAATTACAACACTTAACACCGTTTCAGTTAAATATATTTTTATATGATTCCGATATTAAACGAATCCTAACGCAATAGTTTCAATCAATCATGTACGCTATTCATAACACGACTTAATGTTTCTATAACTCTAGTCTCTGGAGAAGTTCTTTGTTCTTATAATAGCGAATGAAATGCAACATTAAACATTAAACATTCAGATTCTGTATACAGTTTCAAAATTCGTTTTAAAATAACTTTTATAGCATTTATTCTCAAATATAAATCCATTTTAAAATAGGTTAAATATCCTTTTTACGAATAAAATTGAAAGTTTTCACTCAAAATTCTGTTTACGGTAATATCGTTCTAAAGTACAGTTAATTATACTTTTACAAATAATTTTGAACGTTTTTATATTCAAGTTTACTTTGACAGTTTGCAATCCATTTAAAAGATATTCAGTCTTTCTTAAAAGGACTGCTGTAAATAAGTTAATATATTTTTATATTCAAGCTTTGTTTGCCATTTCAAAAACTCTGTTTACGATATCAAATTCGTTTTAAAACTACTTTTTATAAATAAAATTGCATGTTTTCACGTCACATTCTGTATACGACTTCAAAATTCATTTTAAATCTGTTTTTTTAGTATTTATTGTCAAATATAAATTCATTCTAAGAGTGGCTAAATATACTTTTTACGAATAAAATAGAACGGTTTCACTCCAAATTCTCTTTACGGTAAATTTGTTCTAAAATACAGTTAAATATTCTTTTACGAATAATATTGAACAGTTTTATATTCACGTTTACCTTTACAGGTTCAAATCCATTTAAATAATACTCAAAGTGTTGCTTAAAAATACCGTTGCAAATAAGTCAAGATATTTAATATTCAAATTTTGTTTACAATTTCAAAAATTCTGCCTACGATATCAAATTCGTTTTAAAGGTCATTTTTATAGATAAAATTGGATGTGTTATATTCAAATTCACTTTTATAGCATTTATTATGAAATATAAATTCATTGCAAATATAGTTGGATTATGTTCACACTGTGTTTTGCGATATCAGAATTCGTTTTAAAAATACCGTTATAAAATAAGTTAAAATATTTTCACTTTTAAATTCTTTTTACGGTAAATTTGTTCTAAAAACAGTTAAATATCCTTTTACAAATAATGTTGAATATTTTTTATTCAAAATCTCTCTAAAAATACTGCTGTATTCAAAACTCTGTTTACGGCTCCAAATCATTTTAAAAATTTTCCAAATGTTTCTCAAATATACTTGTACTTTCTCAAATATACTTGTACTTTGCCAATGCTAAGCTTAAAATCTTAAAATTTTGCAAATTCCTAGCTCCTTTCTTTCATTACAGTAAAAACTATGTACACTGACTACCGTATTATAATAATAACTATATAACAGCGATATCTGTAATAATAGCTATTGCAGCTTTTCTTCTCTAAATTAATTTTTCTTATGTTTAATTACCACCCACACCATTTGTATTCTTTTTCCATTTTATTATTCAATTGTTGGCTCATCATTTTGGATTCCATTTCTAAATAGATAATTATTGGAACACCATTTTGTATATTCATATCATACAAACAAGAGACGACCACTCACTTGCTATTACATACCCTTTACTACTAACAGACGCCATTTTATGTACTAACCACGCCTACTTACAATCTAAAGTTGGCAGGACCCGTTCCCTACTTCTTAAATTCATTTCAGTCATGCTATGGATTCCACACTCTTCGAGCTCACTCTAACCAAAATTCCGAAAACTCGATAACTAGACCACGCCTGCCATTTCTATCTCACTCGCACCCACATATCCCGACTCTATATTTCTCGCTCACTCTTCCTTTACTTTATACTAATATGCGCTAGAAGAAAACTCAGGTCAGGGGGTGGTAAACTCTATCCCACTCCTAGCAAAAGCCTCCTCCTCGCCCCCTCCCGCTATCTAGCGCGTCAATTGCTATGCCACTGCGAAGCTTTATAGATTTTAAATAAAACCAGATAGTTTTGGTGGTAAACAAGGTGAAATAAAGGATTTGTAGTTCTTTCATACTCTTATAGCATACGCGGATTGTTCAATAGGAAGACGATTTAGATTGTAAAGCATTCTTTATTCAGTGATATTAAAAAAGTCAAAATTAAATGTTAACAAATCAGTCTTACTGTTATACTAATCTATAGATTCCCTGCTTGTAAAATCCTTGTAGCTGGTTGAATAACAATTTCCCACTAGCAAGCTGTACCTCAGCGTCCAATTTGAAGTGATTACTTTATTGGCTTTATATGATCATCGCACGATGACAAGTCGGTGCTGTAGAAGAATAACACAGTTTGTGAGCTTCTAAGGACATTTACACTTGATGGTGATGCATAAACCTTTTAAGGTTTTCGTACGTTGTTCAGCGTTGATCTTGACATAAGATTATTTAGAATTCAACAGCAATACAGGTAGGTAATCAAACATTACAGTAATCATTGCTTTACCTGCCAAAGGATGAGGTGAGCACGAATATCCTTTCTGGAAGTATTTCCAGTGGTAAATGCAATTTCAGAACTTAATAAAAGCACAGAGAGGAACACCATTGCAAATACTTTTGACAGTCATCTGACTAAAACTTCAAGAAGTAATACGAATAGTAGCATGTCATTGCCATTAGAGTGAAGTCTCGGCCGCGCTGTCCAAATTTGTTTCTAATGAACAATCCTCGTATTACATATTAACCAACAATCAGCCTAAAGCCTGCCTTTGCAATAAAAGCAAACATCTAAAAGTTTTATAAAGTTTTAAATTATCCTAGTAACTGAACAAGATGTGCCTCAACCAAGAAACTCAAATAAGCGTAACGTTTAGAAGAAAACATTCACATTCGTTATAATGCAAAACGAATAGTTAAATAAATTTGACTAAATAATAAATTACCTTCTACTATAGCAGGATTTAACTTGTAAAGAAAATATTTGTCATACCATTCCATCCATGATAGGTAAATTTGTTTTAAAGCATTTACAATGCGGTACTTGCCCAGCACAAAGTTTATTTGCAAAGGCTATCCATTTTTCTAATAGAAATTCAAAAAGGTAATGCAGGATTACTATGAATTTTAATGCAATATACATTTATCACAAAAATATAAGTAAATATTTTATAGTTAATTTTCAGCTTAAATCATTGTAGGTGCCCATGTAAAAGTATCATTAAAGGGTCTGCCTAATGCTTATATAGGAAGTAAGTAAGAGTTCAATACGTGTACGGATGGTGACTTCCAGGCCTGTTACTTGAAGATTTATGAGCTATTAAATTAAGTTCATTTAAACTTTATTGGTACTGAAATTGTGATTTGAATTAAATATGAAGGAGGATACAGAACTATTTTGTTGCTTTTAGCACTGTTCCAATCCCGGCAATCGTTAGTAACTGGCGTCTTTCTTAACAAACTAACAGTCGTAGGCAATCGAATAACGGTAAAGTCAAAGAAACGTCCGCTGTTTTGAAAATTTTAGTTTTTACGAAATAACTGCATAGTAATTACTTTTATAACTTTTTTATAAGAATATTGTTTTATAGAATAGAAGAACGTGTTACGATGACAGTTTTTCTGTTGAACAAACATAAAAATTAGTGAATTTACGCTTTTCCAAATTTTACTTAATTTTAGAAATTCTGCGTTTCATTTATATACCAGCAATGCTTGATAATTGTGAAAAAATTAGATAATTAAAATTAATCGGCTGGATTATAATATTATAATTATTTATAATTAATATATAATAAACAATTTTTAATATTAATAATAAAACACGAGGTTTTTAACGTATATTTATTTAATAAAAAGTAACAGTTTAACTCAAAAATTAATGTTAACAGAAACTAATGAGTGTGTCAGAAATCAATAGGTTAGCAAGCTTTGGATCAATTATTAAAACTATTTATGCTTGTAAACTTATCACACAAATTTTCTATAACAGTGGACACAATCACTATAATAACTTGAAAATTGAACAATGTTTAATTCTTGAAATGTATAATTAAAACCAACTCAATTCCAACATTAGAAAATGAAATAAATTAACATATATGTCAATTTTCTATAATTAATGTAGATAAAACGCCGTTGCTATATTTCTAAGCTTACACCAAATAGTTCTCAGATAATAAAAAAAACGGACAGATGAGAAAAAATAAATCCTCAAGACAAAGTGAACGGTTATAACCACGAGTAGAAATCAAAATCTATTGTAAGTGCAAATAAACTAAACGTCGAAGTTCCGAAAACGAATTGTACCAAATAAAGGTAGCAATAACTATAGCACCCAATCAATAAAAGTCTACCCGGGTTTTCCACTTTACTGGGCGGCGTTCTTTATGATTTTCTAACGGTTAAATGCAAAAAACATGAAAGATAAAAGCTTGAAATAGACGTTTGTGATTTGTAAAAATGGCAAAAGAAAGGGAAAGCTCGATAGTTATTAAAAAGCCCTAATATACGAAAGAGATCATCTTTAGTTGTGAAACGTGGTGGCAAGATGTAAACGGCTACATTTAACGAAAATATTACGTTCCGTTAGGATTTTGCGAAAATTACTAAACGTTTAACTAAATTATTATGGAAAGGTGCAATAATAGATATAGGAAATCAATAGTATGTTGAATCTTTTAACTTTTATAAAAACAATTATTAATAAAAGAACCATTGTTGCAATACCCTACTTTCAATAAACCTTTTATACTACGTTCAGGCGCCAGCAACGTCGCAGTTGCACCCCATTGGCAAAGATTTACCGATAGCATATGCGAGTAGCACGCTAAATAAATCGGAAACTAACTATATCACAGTCCTACTAAAACAATTATTAGTAACAGCTTGGTCACCCAATGGTTTCTCGGCAGACCACAAACTGTTAGAGTAGATATTCCGACTAAGGCAACCAAGATCTGATTAATTAGGTGGAAACTAAAACTTGAAGAATATTATTATAAAATCATTTGTAAAATGGCCATAGTAAAGACTAATGCCGATGCTTTAAGTAGAATTCTTGTAAACCTAAAAAATAAAATTAATTCTGAAAATTTAATTCAAGAAAAATATCAAAGTTACTTGAAGAATAAAGAAAAAGGAAAAATTGGTAGCATAGTTGTTGAAATTAGTGATGACTTACTTAACGCACCTTCAGATAGTAATATAACAATTGTGTAAGCCAGTATTTAGAAATTCCTCAAGGCATAGAAAATCTTTTAAAGAGTCGTTTGGTAATGTAGAGCAACTGAAAAGGCAAAATACTCAATTGCATAACTTAGTATATTTAGTAGCTGGAAGAGGGATAATAATTTATTTAATAACTAAAAGAAATATTTTAGTATACTAAGTCGTCAGGTAATATTCATTACATTATTAAGTTCAAAGAACTTTGCTTATAGCATAAATTAACAAACCTGTTTATGCTCTGAGTAGCATCAGATTTAGACAAATTACAATGGAATAAAATTAAAGAGATGGTAAGCAATGTATACGCAGACACGAAGATGATAAATAATATTTACGGCACGAAAACCCTTGAAAATTTAGAACTAAATATAAATGACATGAATAATTTTACCATTTCCAAATCCATAGAAGTTCAATAAAGAAGTAGAAAACAAAACTAATGACAATCGATCTCTAGTAGTTGATATAGGCAATCAAGAAGACAATGAAAGCACAGATGGCGAAACAATCCATTCTAACCAAGATAACCCAATAACCTGTATATCTATGAGAGCTGTTTTTAATAGGGTCCGTTTGTGAATCGGAGTGAGAATAACGCCCGATCGCCGCAGTGAGCATACGTGTCAGCTTCCAGCACGCTTTACGCGTGTTTAGACGCTATTTTCAGCTGTATCGTCGGTATGTGGGCTGATCTGTAGAAATTTATAGTGTTTAAGAGAATTGAATCGCCCGCCGACTGTAAGGTACGATCAATTTTGATGCATATTGTGTGACCTTGACAAAACTCCCGTGTACCATAGAAAACAAGCGACTTGGCCTACTGCCTTCCGGAGTGATGTTGCTCCATGACAGTGCAAAGCCACAAATTTCTGCACAAGCACAAGGTCTAATCATATCTTTCAGATTGGAACAACTGGAACATCCACGTTACAGCTCAGACTCGGTACTTAAAGAAGTTCCTTGATGGTCAACGGTTCACAGAGGTGAGATTTCAGGCATTGAGGAAAGCACATAGCGTACATGTATTTATAGTGAATTTTACTTTAAATATCCAAACCCGATTTTGCCCTGTCAATGCTTGAAGTTTAGATGTGATCTAGTTTACAAGATAAGTTACTTTGATTCTCAATATATTATTCGGATTTAATGAAATACCCTATAAAAGTAAACTAAACGTTGAGATTTTGTAAACCTTTGACGCAGTCGGTTCTCGGGAACAGTACTTCTTACACATAACACAGTGGTATTCAATCTGTAGTATTTTCATTTGTAATTTGGCACACTTTTTAAATTTCATTTTAATTTATAGTAAAAGTATTTATGGTTTTACAATTTTATAATTCATAGTTTCAATTTCCAGCTGCAGTCCACCATAAAATTTACATAGTAAGTAAAAGTTACTGATGTGCTTGTTCATTTACATCAACTATATTAGAAGTAATACTTGAAGTGGTTTTTATTTATCCAATCGGTTTTTGAAATATTTACTAGATACAATTTATAAATGCCGAACATTTACTTTATTGATTTTATAAAACTATGTGTATATACTTAGTTACATGTAAAGAAATAGAAGTAAATCAGTTACGGCTTGATCTATTTTTTACCAATCAATCTGTTTGTAGTTATTTAATTGATTATTGTAGCGTACCCTCGGATATGATTATCCATGAAATTATACTTTAACTGGCAATCTTAAGCGAAAGTATTGGATATTAACAAATGATATTTTAGTTTACAAAATCACTACTTCAGTACAGAATCTTTAAATAATAAAAAATAATATATACCTAAAATAACAAATAAGAAAATCAGGTAAAATATACTGGTCTATTATAATTACTTTATTACAATCATAGATGGCTAATAAAAACTGTTAAATACACTTACTTGAAAGTTTAAGTTAGTGTAAGGTACGAATGTAAGACTCTGCATTTATAACCGGACGATCTGTTTCTGCGGAAAACTGGCATCTTAGGTTTACTTAAATTCAAAATGAAACGCACTATAGAAGGAATATTATAAAGAAATTGTGGACAAGGAATTTAAGAAAATTATGCTTTATCGCTAATATAGCAATCTTGCTACTATTTTCTTTATAACAAGTTGTGCACAAAATGAACGGATTTTGAATTTTTGCAAACTTAGTATCGCAACCTTTTGCTTTAGAGTGCTGTAAAAAATCAAACATACTACTTAACAATTTTTTTGAGACCAAATGTAGGTTAAAGTGTTATTGTCAGGATTCCTAGTAATTAAGAGGTTCAAAAACGGTAGTTGGCAATTTTGTTCGCTCTTAATGGTACTAAACCTTTGTATAATGATTTTCAATCTATTTGTTATTATATGGACAGTATACTTTTTTGATAGTAATCATATTCTAGAACGTTTAAATGATTATTAAAACACTTCAAGTTTCCCATTGAAAGTGACAAGAAATACAAAGTTGTGTTTTCGGATATATTAATTATTGGGATTACGACGGTAATATTTTAAACACTAATTGGTATTGAAAATCCACATCATCAGGTAGAATATCAAATTTATAATCAAAGCACTCTCTAGAACAATCAGTAACCGTACCAAAATCAATACATTGAATAATTCAACGTATCATTTAAAAAACAGTAACAAAATTACTATGTTAGCTATGAAAAGTAATTATCGAAAATTCCTTGTGTAAAATATTCTTTACATTAGATAGCCTAATAATAATATGCAACTAAATGACAATCATGAAAATAAAATATGATACATAATATCTAATGCTTATGGTCTCGGCAATTGTGATGGGTGCCCTACTTTTGTCTTTAGAAACATATAGCAACTATGAAATACTAAATTACATTTAATTAGTTCAATATAAGCGTTTACTCTATGTTTATAAGCTAAGCCGTTGTTTTTCTATTCAGGGTCTGCACATTCCGTTTAAATATATGCGCTCAATATTCAATGGTGCAGTTATCTAGCTGTTTAGTTTTTATTTAAATAGTATCAAGTAATGGCTCTGTTTCATTTTAGTTTATTAAGACCTGTAATTTCAATTCTTTTCTTATTTCGATTTTAAATTTGGTAATTTTTAGGTAAAACCGAATATTTAGCTTACAACGCATGTGACAAGAGTTTGAACACTTGTGCCTTGATTCTTGTAGTATCATGACGTTTTAAATTAAAAATTTGAAATAGATTAATTTTTTTGAAATTCAAAAATGTATATTTCATGTTCGGAGTTCCGATTCATGACAATTACACAATTTACTAAAATTGTATTATTCTATATACTACAAGGATTAGTTGTTTGTAGGACATTCCCATATGGTGGGGAAGTTTTAAAGTAAACGATTTGATTCAAATTCCACATAAGTTATCATTATCATAACAGCAAGGTATTTTGGATTTATCTAGTGTACTGTATCAGAATGAGTTCAAACAAATTATTTACTTATTTTACATACTGAAGATATATATATATATATATATATATATATATATATATATATATATATATATATATATA
>JAHWXV010524235.1:0-15093 GCA_024586415.1 Phrixothrix hirtus | reverse complement strand
AATCAAATAAATCGTAAACAATTATTTCAACGATAAAGGCGGAAAAAGCAAAAAATTCAAATAATCAATTATAAAATTTATAAAAATAAATTTACCAAAAATTAATAGCACATTTATATGGTGCCACCAACGTGGGGCATTCAAATAATAAATTAAAAAAAAAGTTAATTTAAAAAAATCATAGCAATATGTATATGTATGTACACACATACATTATGTTCTTATACGGCATATGAACAAGCATAGCCTTTTAGTTTTAAGGTTCGCGAGGTGTAAATCAAATTAATTTATTTCTATTATTCAGTAAATAATTACTTTGTAAACATAATTTATTTACTTTATAGTTAAAACATCTGTCATATCAAATAAATGCTAATGCGATATGAAATGGGTAATACGCATAATTGTGCGGCTTGACACCTTATAGGTTTGTACTTTGTCTATCAATCCCACACTTAAATGTTTTAGGCATCATTTATAGAGAATTTAACAAGAAATAAAATTGGTAATGCGTATTGATGTATATGATAAAAGTAATAGTTTATTAGTTAATTGTAAAAGCCGCAAAGTGCTCACTTTCTTTGTTTAAACATATACAAAGGGGATCATATTTTAGGATTATAAGAAAGAATTTTGTGACACTGCATTAGAACTATTTTTTTAAGAATTACATTTATAAATAGATAATTGACTAGCTTAGTTTAATTTGAAATTGGCTGGACGTGTACGTAGAGGTACATTAAACTGCAGTGTTTTTGCCGTATCAAACATATCGTGATAATGTGCTGATTTGAGCTTGGGTTTAGGAACATATCATTTTACAAATTAATTGCTACCAGAATACGGCACTAAATGTAATACAATTTCAGCCTTGTTTAGCTAGTGAACAAAAATTTAAAAATAGCAATAGGATACAGTGATTAAGAGATAGGTAAAAATAGTTTATAAGCATAGCCTAATATTCAAAAACATAGTCTTAAAAGCTTTTAAATGTTATTCTTATCGGCATACTATTTATATACCTTTGTTTAAATCTAAATTAAAAGTAAATTACAATTTGATACAAAGGAGACCGTGAAATAAAGAAGCCCATGTAAATTTCTTATTTGCCATTGCCAATAGTCAGCTTTGATAAGATGAGTGAATCTACTGTGCATTATGCATAAGTACTATAAATTGTATTACGTTTATTGCAGGATTTTTACCTAGTTAATTTATAAAGTCCTTGTTTCTAAAACAACATTAAAATTTAGCATATTTTACATCAAAAATTTAACACAATACGTATTTACGTCCATATATGATTAAATTTTATAATTTATGCTGAAAGGCATATTTGCAGTAAACAAGTAGTAACGACATTGCAAAATAGCTATGAATTGTTGTAGAAGTCTTTTAGTCAGCATTCTCTAGCGCAATCAGTATCAGTATCCTTAAGTAAATGGCATAAATGGAAATAGATAATTATGTAAAAGAAATAGTAGAAAAGTGGGATTGTTATTATGTAAATATGTAAAGCATGATGTTACACAGACCTCGATGATCAGACACTTTATTAAATTTAAAGACCTTTTAGGCATTTTTTAAAAATAAAGTTAGCAGGCTAATAACGTCTTAGACAAGAAAATAATCTTCCTTTGCAGGCAAATAACTTTTAGACAAGAAAATGGCAGTGAATACCAACACTGAGTGCATTTGCTTAACATATTTATTAAAATGGAAAAGTACTGAGCATTCAAATAAAACAAGTTCGTGCTAAAAGAGGAAATCACAATTGTTTTTTAACATTAAGGTCTACAAAATAAAATTAAAAATTTCAAAAACTAATAAACAAAAAAATATTCTTTTACTAATTATTCATATAATAGGAACTATAAAATATACTGTCATTGGATATAAAACTAAACGAAATTAAATGCTTCAAAAATTAAAAGAAAGAACTAAATCTTCTTCTGCTTCTTAATGCGTTTCATGGAGCCATGCAAATTATTGAACAATTCAAATCTTCTGTATTCATTAACTTTGGGAAAGATTTTGTGTTTTACATTGTTAACAATATTTAAGATGTCATCTTTCATGAACATCAATAGGTTCCTCAACTTTATAGAAAACCTTTTCTCCTTTTATGCATAAAACAGGTTATGGTATAGATTTAATAATTTTTTCGAAATGGACATCGTATTTATTCGCATCTGTTTGAAATAATGATCCGTCATTATTGCATATATTAAGAAATTGGACTTGAAATTCGCCTTCTTCATATATATCAGTTGTACACTCACTGTCCAGTATATCGATAGCTCTTTTGATTTGATTTCTAATTCACAAGTACATAATCACTGTTTTCAATAGATAGGTAATTTTTTAAATTGTTTTAATAAATTTGCAAGTTTTTGTTTTTTTCAAAAATACTTTTTCAACTTTGTTTTCCCACTGCATGTATTCTATTTATCTATCGTTACTAAATCCTTCATAACGGAGTTTTTTCTTCAAGCTTTTCCCACAGGAGCGATTCAAACATGTTTCATTATATTTATTATATTAGAACATTTAAGAAAGCGTCGATTTTACAGACGTTAATGATTTTATATTTATTAAATATCTATATGAGAAGATTGAAGTTGGCGTGAAGTATACACAGACAAGTATCATGGTCTGCGACTGAAGGCTTTACGATCCAAAATGACCTGCACTTGCAAAATGTTGAATAACTAATAAACTCGTTAAAGAACGTACTTCCATGAAGGTTTCTCATGAAATCCAATAGGTATCGTTTTTCATTATGTTCTTTGCGTTTTGTTTTCGTTGTTTTCTCCAAAACTCATTCTACTGTTATTGTCTTGTTCAATAAATTCTATAATTTTTTGTTTGACATCATTAGAAACTTTATTTTTTCTCTCTTTGCGCGGTGTCTTCAAGTAGGTTTTCCTGTATTGCTGATTTTGGTTTAGGTGTTAAAATCTTTTCTTTTACCAACACGTTATACTTGTCACTTTTACCATTAACTGTAGTAGCAAAAATCTGTTTCCTCTTTTGGTTTTTCAGTTTTTGCGAATATTTCTTCAACTCTCGTTTCATTATTTTATCAAATAATAACCGTTTCTTTAGTTCCTTTGTACATTTTCTTTTAGCATTTACTCGATTTTGGATCTTGGACTCTTATCAATATCAGATATTTTCTGCTACAATTTGGAAAACTTTTTTTGATAAAATTGTAATATAGATCTTAAACTGATTATCACTTGATCTTTTTGTTTCATTTTCTTATTTCTCTTCAACCTATTACGAAGTGATCCTTTTCTAGTAGTAATAGCTCGGAGTTTGACATGTGGTAAAGCAAATAGCGGAGGCAAAAGTTTTCTATTGTTTATCCGCCAGAATTCCTTTTGTAAGAGCTTTTGTTTTGCTTTATACCTCCTAGTACTCATTTTCCATTGTTTTCTTACATTTCTTTGCTCTCGCAGAGTTAGATCGTGTACAGACTTTCTTTTTGCTATAATTTTGATATAATATTGCTTTTTGCTTTCTTGTAATTGAGATATTTTCATAGAATCATTTTTAAACGTTGATATCTTTCTGTTTAGAAACCCCTTTTCTTTTCTAGAATTTGCTTTCGAACCTTTTTCTTTCTTATAACACATATCTAACGAAAAAATAATAAATACTTAATTATAATATATACTGTAAATGCCATCTATAAAATTAAAAATGAATTTTTAAGGTAGTAAACTGAAAGGAGTAATAAATAAAGCAATTATTAACGAACACATTTCATTAATGTTTACAGTATGAAGCGTTTGCATTTTTAAAAGATTAGAAGCCGTAAAAATTGCTAACAGTAGACCTTGTACCTATATATGTATGAATGTTGCGCTTGCCTAATGAGCCTCAATAAGGAGAAACTGGTAGTGGACTATCCTCTGATGTACCAAAGCACAATTCCAGCTTCTTAGAATTAAGAAATTTATTTGACATAAATGTTCTTAAAAATATTTTAAGGTTACTCACTTCAATTATTCTCATATATGAATACTATGTGATTACATTTAGATGATATGTAAATAAAAGTAAAAGTGAAGGTGATCTAGTTGGGAATCGGCCCATCCTACGTTATCACGTCATTTTTCAGCAGTAGCTGTCATCTGGTGGACAGGATAGTTATTGATAATGAGTGTAAAGCTTAAAGTGCTTAAATGGGTAATTGGCGAAACTAAGCTCAAATTCAAAGAGTTATATCTCCTTTTAATCAAAATTCAGGTTATTTGTAAATAGCGACATTTAGTTACCCTATCTAACAATCTAAACTATCTTCGATTAAAACATTTAGGTGGCCAAATCAATTTAACCAAAAATTGTGGATACCGAACACTTTTTGAATTTTTTATTGATTAGGTTGTGAAATAAAGATTAGTTGGAACGTATATATTGTTTATCCAGTCCTCTAATACTTGTATTCAGTACATTTCAAATGTTTTTATTTTGAGGTGCTGTTTTAAAATTTTATTTCTTACTCATTTAAAAATGAGGAAGTGCACTTTTCGGAGTGATTAGTTGAAAAAGACCGATAACAAGTGGGCACGTAACGCTAGTAACCGCGAGATGTTTTGCGCGTTATGTATCAAAACTTTTAATATATCTTGGCGATATGCTCTTTTCGGAAACAGAGGAGAATATAGACGAAAGCTTTCCTCTTTACAGCTTCACTTAACTTCAGTTCGTCAATGTACGGCTGATTCCCAAGACAACAGTGGACCCTCTATTAGTGACTGGCAAATTGTTCAGTTTTATAATGTTAGAGATAGTGCGGCTGAAGCAGAACTGATTAGGGCAATGAAAAAAGTTGCAACAGACTTTCCTATGCTATCATCCTATTAAGACATTCGAGAGACTTTTGATGCAATGTCCACATCAATTGTTCCAAAAGAGTTTCCACTTTCAAGAACAATGGCATGGTACTTGATAACTTTTTCATTATGTTTTGATGAAACTACTAATTCCGGATCATCAAAAGAACTTCAAATAGCTATTAAATATTGGTCTACATCTAAAGGAACAGTTAAAAATCTGATGAATGGGTCCCTTATTTTATTTAGGGAAGAACCACTGATTGACCTCGGTATATGAAATATTCACATACTTCACAATGCTTTCAGACGTGGTACAGAAGAACTTGGAGATAATGCTTCAAATTTAAGATTCCTTATCAATGATATTTTTGGCGGTTGGTCTGCAAGGCGGGAAGATTTTGGTCAAATTCAGAATGATTGCAAGCTCACCAGTCATAAATTCATCAAACATGTGTCTTCGAGGTGGTTATCTTTGAAGCAAGACGGCTTAAGACTTTTAGAACAGTGACTAGGAGTTATAAAGCACTTCATGGCATTTGTTCCAAAATGTAAAAGTGACTTGATGAAATCCTCTAAATATAGAAACGTTGTTAGTCTTCTGAAAGTCAACGCAATGAGAGCCGAAGTAACCTTTGCTTGTTGGAGTGAACGCTTATTTACTCATTTTACCGGTAATTTTCAGAAAGAAGAACATTTGATTCACCTTATGTATGATCAGTTTAAAATTCTAACAAGTACACTAATGAATCATATATGTCATTCAAAGATTGTGTTCTCGGTATATTCCTTAAATAATGAGAAAGACTTTCTTCTTCCTAAGGAAGTAAACTGTGGAAATGGTATAAGCACGTTATCTAAAAACGATAAACTTGTATTTTTGCTTCAAGCAAAAAAGCATTATGTTGCTTGTTGCAAACACATTTTCGCCACATCTTCGATGTTTACAAAACCTTTACTCAACCATCTTGAATGAGTGATCCCGTCAGAAAGAGCGAAACAGAGCAGTTGGAGGTCCATTGTTGAAGTGGCAAAAGTATTAATCTGAAAGTAGGTGCCCTCATTGCTATATGGAAGTTATTAAGTTTAGAACAAGTCATGTTCGACAGTGGGAAAACCTTATTTATGTTTTTTGGAACCAGTTTTTTAAGAAAACTAATAATGCTGGGGAATTAAGATACCCACTTGTTTCTAAGGTTGTCAAAGCAGCTTTATCACTCTCTCATGGGTCAGCGAACGTTGGAAAATGTTTTCAAGTTCCTTTAGAATTTTCACTCCTGATCAGTCAAGTATGTCTAAGAGAACTCTAGATGCTTACCTTCATGTTAAGGGAACTTTTCAGTTGCTCTATAATGTAAAGATACACCTTTTTCACATAAATAAACAACTCTTGGACCTCGATCAGTGAGGCTATATTTATTATAGGCAGTACTCTGAAGAACAACGTATAATTAAGAAGAAGAAACAGAAGGAAGAAGAAAACAAGGAGAAATAGCATGTTTCTGAAAAAAAGCTTGAGAAAAAGCTGGCACATGAAAAAAAATCGATAAAAAAGGATCTGCATTAAAACAACTAAAGAATGACAAAGAAGAGAAAATAAATGCAGTTAATAGGATTCTGAAGGAGGAAAATGTAGGACTAGAGAAGGTCGTTATAAATAAGAACCTTGTTAGAGCTGATGTTTCCCAGGTAACGCTTGAAGTGTTGAAAAAGTTAAAGAGCAAGTAAATAAAAAGAGGTATGATGCGAACAAAATTCAGAAAAGTGTTAAGAACAGGAAGTCCTCGTTAATTACTTTATTTTTCAATAAAAAATCCAAAATTTAAGTTTCAATTGTAGTTATAATTTTGCGATCTTTTGATGTCGCTATAAGCGAATTTTACCGTATTACTTCACAGGAATCAAGTAATAACTTTTTTCTAAAATAAAAGAAATAAATAAATAAAGAATTTTTTGTTAATTTTTTTAAGAATGGTTTGCTGAGATACATATGTTACTTATGTGAGTTATCATCTACAGTTCTTAGCTCTGCAAATTAATGATCTGATTCTACCTGGTAAAACACTATTAAGTCGTTTGATTAATGTTACTAATTTTAATATTAGGTCAGTAAAAAGTTAGTATTTTCAGCGGTTTTGGTCAATAAGTTAGTAATTTATCGAAAACTGTACCACTAGAATAGCAAGAGAAGCGATAGAGATAGAAAATTTTCCAGAAGTACAAAATAAAAGGGGAGATGCACAAAGGTTATCTAACGTGTGGAAACCATGTCTAAGATATATAGCAAAAATGAAAACAAAAAATAGAAAGTTCTACTGAAACCGAGCCCGAACAAAAAAGGCGCCGAATGCGCATTTATTAATGCCAAATTGAGCGTGCCTTTGCAGTACATAATAATGCAGGATTAATACATACAAATGTAAATTCTTTCTAGCTTATCCTGTACTACAAAATTTCAATCATTCTATTTCCAGATTGTCGATGGAAGCATACTTGTAGCTTTCAGTGTTCTGTCTGCAAGCAACTAGGACTGTGTTCGTGGCTAGCTCCCAGACGCTACCTCACTTATTCCGATTCAACTTGTTGTTTGGCCATCCAGGTATTTTAATAAATATAAATTAAAAGTTTTTTTACATAACAAGTATAACATTCAACAACAAATAAGTAAATAATTCGATGGATAAAATATAATAATCAATTCAGTAACGTAAACGTTCATTAAAAAGGTTCATAAATAATAATATTCGGATAAAATAAATAAAAACATAAATAAGATTCCATAATAACTGAATAATGATTCAATAGTACTTGTTTAAGATTTACACGATTTCAATTGCTATTGGTGCACTAACTGGGCACAAACCCACATCCCGTTAACACCGCTTATAACTCCCCATCCCCCTCCCGAAGAAAAGCCCAAACAAAGTGATGTTTAAATCCTGAAACTCCAAGAGGGTCGGTAGGTGCCCGCAGGATTGGACAACCGCGGCACGCGCAACTCGGTAGGCGATGCTCTGAATCATCGATATGTTGCGGACAGTGCACACAGTCCTTCCTTGAAATGTCCATGCCCCGTTGCAAGCTGCATTCTCACAAATCTAGGTTGGTACTGCAGGCTAGCGGTGGCCCTTAGAAACAGGCTGTAGGTATGTCCACCTTTTTCTGAATTCTCCCACCGGTGCTGCCATTCATCCTCGGTATGAATTTGCAGGTGTTCCATTATATGTGTTTTCGAGGGAAAGTCGTCAATGCTAAGGTTTTCGTCTGCAAAACAGAAGTCCCGCCTCCTCCTTATTTGCTTTAGGCAGATCCTGTGCTCGATAACTGGGTCTACCGGCGGGAATTCCGCTAAGACGCCTACCGCATCCGCTGAGATAGAAGGGTACGCCCGGGTTGCGAACCTGGCGGCCATGGCCTGCATCGACTTTAAATTCTGGTTAATGTTATAGCTTCTCAACTTGCTGCCCCAAATCTCGGAGCCATACATCGCGATAGAGAGGATCGCGGCCTTTTAGATGATCGGGACCGATCTCGTCGCGTCGACTCCCCAGGATACCCTTGCCAGGTCTATGTGTCTGCAGAAGGTCGTCTTGGCCTAATTCGTCAAAAGTCTCATGTGTTGCTCAAAATTTAGTTTTCTGTCGATGACCAAACCAAGGTATATATAGCTGTTCACAATTTCTATTTTATTAAGATTTATGGGGAAGTTTAGGTAGCGCTGATGCGTTCTGCGTCTTGACTTATTTACCAAGAGCTTACTTTGGGTGGTAGAGATTGTTAAATTGAGTTTCTCTGCCCACCCCTGGACGATGTCTAGCGACGCCCGCGTCGAGTTCAGGAGGTCACGCCTTGAGTCAGCGGTCACCACTAAGGCGAGGTCATCGGCGTATACTTGTATGGATGCATCTTTAGGAAGTCCCTCTTCTAGTAGACCGTCCAAAAGCAAGTTCCACAGGGTGGGTCCCAAAATTGAACCCTGAGGGCAGCCTCTGATCAGTATCTTCCTTAGAGGGCAAGCGCACACCTGGTATGTAACTTTTCTACCCGCTAGATAACTTTTAATTAGCTTTTGAGCTTTATTAGTTAAGCCCCGCCCCCTCATCACCTGAAACAGTCCCGGCTACCACAGGGAGTCAAAAGCGGCTTGTATCTCAATGAATACAGAGATCACGTTGCGCTTTCTCACCGTTTGTCCTGCAAATATCTCTGAAGCGCTTGATTGGTCGATTTACCGCGCACAAAGCCGAATTGCCTCGGAGAGTGTGTGTAGGTGAGTTCTTTATGTATTTTGCCTTTGATTAATCTCTAAAACACCTTACCAAATTCGTCAAGTAGTGTAATTGGACGGTAACTCTTAAGATTGCCTGCAGTGGCGTTCAACACTTTAAGAACTAACACAAGTTTTCCACATTTTCAATCGCGTGGAAAGTACGAAGCACGAACACAAGCACAGAGTAATTTATGCACAAAGTTTTTAATGTTTTCAAATATAGTCTTTATCACATTTCCGAGAATGTAATCAGGGCTCGGAGATTTGCCCCTCCATATCCCAGCAACGGAGGCCTCCAAATCTTCCGCCTTCAGGAGGTCTACTTCCTCCCCAAAATCAGCGAGAGTGTCGGAATCCTGATGCCACGCGCGTTGCACGTTGTTGTTGCCATTCCGGTCACCGTCCGGGAGCAGAACTTCAAGGAGGTTGGGCACAGCCTCCTGCGGTGTTCGTGACTCACTGCCTCCACGATCCGGAACCGATTCAAAAAGAGCAGGTCGGAAAATCTTCACCCGAGCCATCTTGTATATTGCTCCGCATGATTGACCAGCAGCTACGTGTGTACATAATTTTCCCATGATTTTTTCCTAGCTTTTTCTAGTGCATGAAAAATTTTTTTGTTTGTAGTTGCGCATGATATGTTGCTGTTTTAAGTTTACATGCACATTTTTATATAGGTTATTCTTATATTTTAAGTACTCCCTCCTGGCGGTATCCACTTCCCCTGTCCGCCAGTCCGGCGTGATCGGGTAGCGTGTCCGATGGATTGCCAAAGAATTCACGATTTTTTGAATATCCCGGATCAGGTTGCGCACCGCACAGTCTATGATATTAGGCTGCTTAAGCACTTGATATTTCGAATTTACGTCAATATCTAGTTTAACCAGTTCATGAATAGCGTTCGGCGATTTTAGTTTACCAATAGGGCAGTATTTCACAGTTTTAGTCGAGTGTCTTTTTATATCGGCGCCACTAATTATCGTAGAAATCGTTCTGTGGTCCGAATTGTGCACACGAGTTAAAACATCCCAATCAAACACGAGACCTGGTGGAGCGCACGCAATCATAGTTAGGTCGATATTGTTGCATCCCTGTTCCGATTCGAACTTATAAGGTTTGCCATATACGTATAGAACGCCAAGATCCGCATCAACCATGAATTCCTTCAATATTCTACCGCGGCGGTTCGTCATAACATCATGCCACAGCTCAAAACGCGCATTAAAGTCCCCACAAATCAGCACAAACTTATTTAAATTGTCAAGTATTTGGTTCAAAAAATTTAATTCACCAACAAGATTACTAGGCGGAGGCAGACACACGTTCATACAGTAAACGTTTAATTTATTTATAGTCAAGCACATTGTGGAAAAGTTTCGTTACAAAAAATCAGAAGTACAACACAATCACAGAAATGGTTTTTAACTAAACCTACATTATTGTGCTTTTGGTCCCTAAATGCCAATGGCTTATACTTATCGCTAAATTTAACCATGTAGGGTTCTTGAATTATAATGTTGTCGGCGCCATGCTTCAGGACATATCGATAAAGCTCTAACGCAAAAGTCCGGGAATTTTTTAGGTTTGCCGATAGAAAAATCATTCTATCGAATAAATTGTGTTGTTCGCCTCGTTCTGAAGATGGCGCTGGTACAGTGGACAGTTAGAATCAGAGTTATCGTGATTAGAAAGCTTGGCCTTAGCTCCCACACGGAGGTAGTTCGCACACCTGTACAAATTTTTATTTCCTCGCGTCAGGTAGTTCTTACTCTCATGCTTGGTTCGCGCACAGTACCCACATTGTTTTTCAGACTTGTAGAACGTAGAGACGTGTCCAAAGTGTTGACAATTAAAGCACCGTGACACTTTCACAAAGTCCCTTGCCCCCTCATGAAGTCCAGCCCAGATACAGCCGCTTAGCTAAAGCAACGCCTGCCGCATCCCTGTATGCACATCCAGTACCCACTTTGCAGTTGTTCCCCACTCTTCCCAACGAGAAAGGTAGTCCTCACTACGCTACTTCACGCACTACAGGTATGTTGCTTCCCAATTTCATCATAAGCTGATCTTTACTTATATCTACAAGCATATCATAAATGATAATTTTGGGCCATGGCTTTGTCTGCACCGCCGCCGCGACCTGCACTCTGGCGAGAGCAAGATGCCCCACCAGACCACCCAAGCATTCCTCTGTTGTCTCCACTAGGACAGATTTGTTGGCGAGTGTAATCATTCGTGTCGGTTCAATGTCAAACTCCGCCGGCGTCAGCTGGGAAGTAAGTAACTTATAGATGTCCTTCGATAAGGATACTTTTGATTCATCTATTGGTTTAATAATGGCCTTAAATCTTCTCTGATGAGTAGAGGGTGCAGTTGGCGCATAAGATCCGTCCCTGCACGTCGGAGCCGCCGCTACCTTGCTGTAAGTTATGGTCGGAGCAGAAGATTACTGCTGTTTAAAAATCTCGCATGCCACCCCTTCCACTACATAATCCGCATAAGGGGCCTGTCTACTTTCTGCACCCACATTAATCGCCACCAGTTCCGTCACCGCACCTCACGGCGCCTGCCTTCTTCTCCACGCCCGCCTTGCAAGTATTAATAAAGTCCAGTAAACCAGAAAATGCGATATTAACCCTAGATATGACGTTTTGAAGGGTTTCACTACAAGATCACGGCGTCTCGACGCTTACATCCGTAACGGAGCCCGGATCAGAAGATGATCGCTGTCTTTTCGATCTAGAGGCAAAGGTGGTTCCAACCCTGGACGTCGAGCCCGCCTCGGCGGTCATGGTTATCTACTCTTCACGAGCGCAGGTGCAGATAAGCCGCCGCTATCTCACCGAACACTCGACCTTGTATTTATTGTTACAATTTGTTTAAATAAATGACTAAAACTTTCCGTTGAATTATTTAAATAAAGCACTAACTAAAAGTCTTATTGATTATTGATTATACTAAGAACTAACCCCAATTACACAATTAGAAAGATACTTAACAGTTATAAAACAAATAAAATTAATTTAAAAATAATGGCAAAGCCATCTATTGTTTATATTAGGAGGTATTTTAATATAAATAATATAAGGAAGATGATTCCTCCTAACAAATGGCATGAATTTTAAAATTTATGCCATTTGTAGGCAGTTGGGCAGTCCTTACTCTCATGCTCGGTTCGCGCACAGTAGCCGCATTTTTTTAGAGTTACAGAACTTAGAGACGTGTCCGAAGCTTTGACAATTAAAGCACCGTGACATTCTTAATATAAACAATAGATGTCTCTGCCATTATTTGTCATTGACACCCGCACAGGTTTATGTGTTTAAAACGAAGTTTTGCATTTTCAATCAGCGTGTCCAGCCACCCAGCACTGATGAGCCCCACTTGGGCGAAACCGTTGGTCTGCTGATGCTGTGATGCTAACTTTTATATTTTTACCAGTTTAATTAGATTACAAATTTTTTGGTGAGAATCCTTAGAATTTTTCATATTACAGTTTGATGGCTTTTCACTTGTGCCGAATTAATTTTTAAAATTCGTATCATTTTTAGGAGGAATCTTCTTCTTTATATTATTTATTTTAAAATTAATTTACTCGCAAATGCAACTATAACTTTAACTAAGTAAATACACGTCCTTTCATGACGCTGTCCACTACGAAAGTACACCGAGCCCGAAGTTCGATCAAGCCCGATCGAGAGGAAAGAGAAAGCAACGCAAAACCAAGCGAGCGTATCAAACAAAACATATATAAAGGAGTCAGAACGAAACAGCTGCGATGCAATTATAACCAAAAGTCGAAGTAAAAGACTATTGTAAACCTAATGATGGAAGATGAGATTCTGCCGAAACGTCGTCATACGAAGGGTTCTTCTAATAACCACCAACACACTACCGATTTATTATGTGGTGCATGATCAGCTATGCTTGATTGATTTTTCGTACGTGTATCTTTACATATGGTACTGTATTTAAGAATTGGTTTCCATGTTTTTGGTAACCTTTGGGAATCATCGCGCTTATTTCAATTATGTGGGTGTTATTCAATCTCTATAGCTTCTCTGATTCTGGTGTTATATTCTTTTACATTCGCTAGCACTCTTGTCTTGTTAAAATCGATTTCGTGTCCTGTTCTGTTATGATGTTGGAATAGAGGTGATGCCGCGTGTTTCTTCATGGTGTGAATATGTTCTTCCTTACAAACATAAATGCGTCTGTTTATCTGTCCTATACAGTGTGTCCAAAAGATCGCGTTAAGCATGGGGATCTCGGAAACGGTAAGAGATAGAGATTCGGTTAAATGAGAGGAATTGCTGAGCACATTAAAGTCAACTAAGAATCACCATTAAAATTTAAAAAAATGTATCCATTTCAGCGTTACAAAGGAAAAATTGAATTTATCCATTTTCTCTAATCTCTTGTAACTTAGTAGTAGTAGTAGATGTTCCGTTGTTTTTGATTCGTTCCCAGTTTTATAATAAAAACACAGTTTTTTTATTGCAACTGCTTTGTTTTAAAGGATAAGTATATCAAATCTGATATTACTGAAAAGGAAATTAAGATAACCTTTTATTAATATCATGGCCACCTAGTATTTGTATTTAAAAAATAAAGTTGAGGTTAATTGCCAATATTAAAAAGTATAATGAAAAATCTGATATGTTATTAGTAATCTACATAGAAAAGTGTCTTAAAGATGGCAAAGAATCTTTGACTTATCTCTTCAAATAAGAAAGTTACAAGAGATAAGAGAAAATGGATAAATTCAATTTTTCCTTTGTAACGCTGAAACGGATATATTTTTTTAAACTTTAATGGCGGTTCTTAGTTGATTTTAACATGCTGAACAATTCCTCTTATTTAACCCAATCTCTATCTCTTACTGTTTCTGAGATCCCCATGCCTAACGCGATCTTTTGGACACACTGTATATAATTCATTGCACTCCGCGCACGGTGTTCCATAAACTCTTTGGGTTTCTAGAGGGATCTTATTTTTCGGATTCCTAAGAAAATCTTTTATCTTCCTGTGTGTTTTGAAAGTTGTGTTTTGTACAATGCGACTCATTTCCTCAGTAGTGCCTTTAATATACGGTAAGCAGGTTCCTGCTACAGGATCTCCTTAATTATTTTCTTGATGCTGTATGCGTTTATACCCATTACTAGCAGCTTGCTGTATGTAAGCATTTGTAACGAATAATTTTCCAATAATTTCGTTTTATAGTGCTTTGGTAATAGATTTATTTGAATGAATTCATTTTTGTGATAAATGTACTTATTTCCTTAATGATTTAGCTTTCCCGGTTTATATTAGAATAACGTTATAAATTCTAACTATATTTTCACCTTTTATGTAGTTATTACCTTGGTAAGATTCTAGGGAACTATATTTAATGTTCCATAAATTCACTAGGTGATTTGTTGAAAGTCAAAAATACAGTTTAGCATTTTGACAGCAGAAATAAATCTGCAACGAAATGTAAGGTTTATCGTGATTTTTTCATTTAAGAAGAAGATTGAATATATCATGGCAGCGAACTAATCTAATTGCCACACTACCATAATGTTGCCTTCAAATTTGTAAACCTAACTAATTAATGTTTTCATAAGCTGTTAGTATTTTTTTAATAAAACTTGTATAGGTATTGTTTTTCTTGCTAGCGATACTTTTGTTAATTCAAAAATTACAGGTTTTTATAATTGATTGCTGTCTTTTTACGTATTGGAAGTTAGATAAATTGAAAAACCAGATATGGAATGGTAGAAATTAATTTATTGTAATTAACAACCTGATCGATAAATTGTTAGCAATGTGTTCCTAGCCTTGAACCTACATCTGTTAGACACTTCTTATCAAAGCAATTTTTAAGCCAGCACGTAAAACAAATACTATATGATGAAATCAAATTATCTACATTCATAAATATATATATATATATATATATATATATATATATATATATATATATATATATATTTT
>JAHWXV010524213.1:0-11940 GCA_024586415.1 Phrixothrix hirtus | reverse complement strand
TTAACTTTACGATAAAATGAAATAAGTAGCACTTTCACTATATCTACGAAATTGATTTATGATCATCGTTTGTTCTATCATATTCCATAGTGCGACGGTTGTGTTGTGGGTGAATTTATGTTTGTATGGATGTGTATGAGTGTATGTGGGTATGTGTATCGATGTAAGGATGTGTTTGGGTCTGGCTGTGATTGAGTATTTATATGGTGAGATCTTAGAGAAAGTGCATATGAACTTCCAGAGAAGGAGTGACGTCATCTTTTTTAATTTGAACATCTCATCAACAGAGCCTATAAGACTCTGGACACTCCATGTATTTAAATGGAAATTTTATAGTCAAACACGGACAAGAACTGCATCCCTGGACAGTTAAGTCTGCAGTGGACAATATTACATATGTTTCATATGGAGATTTTTCTGATAATGTATCAGGGAGTCAGATATTTAAAATATTGTTGTTTAATTTATACATATATGACTCCCTGATGCATATGTAATACTGTCCACTGCAGACTTAAGTGTCCAGGGATGCACTCCTTGTCCATATTTGATTATAAAATTTCCATTTAAATACATGGAGTGTCCAAAGTCCTATGTTATGAATTATCAGCATGCTTCGCGACCTAGTGTGTATTTCTGTTTACAGGCTCTCATGCCAATCCGACGATTAGCAGTTCGAATCTTTGGAAATTAAAAAAAATGTGACGTCACTAGCGCATCATCGCCCAAGATGGTTGTCTCTCCATCTGTCTGTCTATCTATCTCTCCGTTGATTCAATTCAAGATGGTGGAGGGAATTCCAAGATGGTTGGGCGGGAAATTCAAATATGGCTGGAAGCTTCGAAATTGGCAACACTATTCAAGGTCAACACCCCGAAGTTTGGCAACAATTTTGAAAGGCAATAATGTTCAGGGTCAACGCCCTGAAGTTGACCGTCTTGAGACGGAACCCCGCGAACGTCTTAAGATGCCCGGCTAACGTGTTAAGATGCCCGACTAACGCCTTAAGATGCTATTGGCCCAGCAACAACATTGACCTTGAATTGGTCAGAAATTGGCGCGGGAGCTTATGGCCCCAGAAGCTGGAATGACCTTGAATGCTAACTTTTAGGCCCCTTTAAAATAACATGGGATTTTTATCTAGAACGTTCATTACTTATCTACTAACTGCCCTCAACAAGGAAGATGGAGCCGGGAGATGACTTGGATAGGTCTTCTCGCCGATCTGTGGTGACCTGTTTACTTACGCCTTTCACAGGCCGAAAAAACAAAAATAAGAGTACAATAAGAAAGGGGTGATCGAATTACCCAAAATTGTTCGTCGTGATGGTTTTATGGATTCCTGCACCTGCGGAAAAACATCATACGTACAAATAAAACAGCTACGGAGTGGAAACGAGCAGGTCTATCCCCAGAGATACACTATCCCATCTCACAGGTTGGGGTCTTCCAACATACTATACTAAGCTGAGTCCCTAAACACACACCAAACGCTTCTAACAAAGAGCCAACACACTACCGGTTTTTATACAACTGTGCGACGAATCCGTACTCACTTCTAAATGTCACCGAACTCTATCAGACGTGGAAATTAATATTTCTCTGCCATATTTATTGCAATCATTAAATTCTTATTCGATACAGATTTAGAAAATGCGCCTATCGTGTTTTTATCCGCCCGAAAGCAATACTTTATCTATTTTTCTTTTAATCAGCACGAACCTTTATCCGACAGGAAACTCTCTCTATTTCTTTTCCGTAGTCTTGTCAAGACGCCGTTGCCGAAAACATACGGCGGCAAATTTAAAAAGGCAAAAAAGATTTTGTTCATAATTCGCGGAATGCCAACAATTTACTATTGTACTTTAATCAATTAGTTTTATAATTACTATTATCATAATAATTGGGTACCCACATAAAAATACGTTGCTTGTGCATTTTTTTTAAATATTGTGTCGTTAGCGAAATCTGAGGTTCGTTTATTATTTGTCACCGTCAATCAATCACTCCCAGTGGTAATATCAAGCTGGATTTTGTAAATAAACAATTTCGAATTTAGCTTCCGCTAGCCAACGTTCCTTTGTTGCTAGAATTTAAGTCCTATTTAATGTCATGTGTGTTTTCGCGCACACTTAAATAATATAAAGGTGTTCTTGTGCTCAATTTTGGTTATTATTTCACCAACATAGAACCTTAGCTGTAAATGTAGCTATATAGTGCGCGTACAATAAGTTAGATAGCAGTTCAATAATTTTCAGTAACGAAAATCATAAACAATTTATTTCTAGGTAGATATAACATTTTCCTAAACATCTAAGGTTCAGTTAGTTAAATTAATAATATACAGGGTGGTTAGTTTGAAAACCTGCGCCTGGCTGTTTAATTTTGCAAGTGACGTAATAATATTTAAAGCTTTGAATTTTATATACAGGAACCGTCATAAATAGTGAGTACTTTTAGCATTAGAATATTTCTTTTAGTTCTGATCCCGTATCCGCAGTACCATTAGAGTGTCTGTCTCCACTTTTAATGTAGGCCACTAACATTGTGATATACCGGGTGTTTTACAAACATCCCCTGATTGCAATTTCGACTTGAGAACCGATTTTGTCTTGAGCCTACAGTGTTTAGATTCGCATGTATCGACGGGCCGCACCTCGCCGCACTGTAGCTTGGCCAGCCGTGGTTAAACGCTCGTGATTATTTGCCACATGCGTTATTGTCGGTTTAGCCTGTGACGATAGTTTAAGATAGAGGAATATTTTACAATAGATGTGATTACACTGCATAATCTAATAAACTTCCTTTTGACTTTCGAGTATCGGTCTCCACTTTTAGTTATATACAGGGTGTTTCGCAAACATCACCTGATTTTAGTTTCGACTTTAGAACAGTGGCGCCCACCTTTTACCGATTTTGTCTTGAATTTACAGTGTTTAGCCTCGCGAGTATCGACGAACCGCACCTCGCTCCACTGTAGGTTGGCCGGCCGTGCTTAAACACTCGTGATTATTTGCCACATGCGTTATTGTCAATTTAACCTGTAACGATAGTTTAAGATAACGGAATATTTTACAATAGATGTGATTACACTGCATAATCTAATAAACATCCTTTTGACTTCGGAGTGTCTGTCTCCATTTTTAAGATAGGTTACTAATATCATGATATACAGGGTGTTTCGCAAACATCGCCTAATTGCAGTTTCGACTTGAGAACAGTGGCGCCAACCTTTTACCGATTTAGACATATTCCTGCAGTGTTTAGCCTCTCAAGTATCGACGAACCACACCTCGCTCCACTGTAGCTTGGCCAGCCGTGTTTAAACACTCATGATTATTTGCCACATGCCTTATTGTCCGTTTAACTTGTGATAATAGTTTAATGTAATGGAATATTTTACAATAGATGTGATTACACTGCATAATCTAATAAACTTGCTTTTGGCTTCCGAGTGTCTGTCTCCACTTTTAAGGTAGGTTACTAACATCGTGATATGCAGGGTGTTTCGCAAACATCGGCTGATTGCAATTTCGACTTAAGAACAGTGGCGCCCACCTTTTACCGATTTTGTCTTGAGTTTACAGTGTTTAGCCTCACAAGTATCGACGAACCACACCTCGCTGCACTTTAGCTAGGCTAGGCCGTGGTTAAACGCTCGTGATTATTTTTCAGCCTTTGCTGCGTTTTGTGAACACATAAGTTATATTAACGCATGATTGTATACGTTACGTATTAAACAAATTTAATCAGCGTAGGAGTCCTTTGAATTAAGTAAGAAATAATGTTTAAAAAAATATGTAGGGTAAAATCAAAACTATTTAGATCCACCTCGTATTACATATAAAATTATTCAATGCAAGGTTACATATTAAAAATACGTTTTATCAAAAAAAGGCGATTAGTTTGCATTCCCATAGACAATGAGGTCAGATTTGTCGCCTATAAAATAAAGTTCCACCGAAATACGCACCAAGGTGACCCATGCGAAAAACATTTATGCAGTATCTCAAATAAGTAGCGAGAACCTTGTTTAAAAATAATTTGTACAGCAATATAATTACAAAACGTTGCAAGATACTTGACGCCAACGCGAAGGTTGAAAGTGATGCAACTTTAAAATTGATTGCGAAAGAACATACAGTAGCTAGTTAACAGTTTTTAAGCGATCCAGTTCGCGGAGAGAATTTTTATTTTGAGTAGTGCTTTGTCTTTAACTTTTAAATTTTGAATCTGTCTTTGTTAAAGTTGTTTATCCACTAGCCCATTGGTGTCGAAGTCGAGGTTTCTAGAATTAATTTGGGATTTAAATTGGCAAGCGTTAGACAGTTACCATTTCTTCTTGAGTTTATACAACGTTATAGTCACGAAAAATAGTAAGTGCTCTCTGCGTACTTTTGCTTGTATAAAAGAAGGGGTCCAACAACTTTCGATTTTCAAAGTAATTTATTAAGACCGTTTTGGTTTGCAAATTTATTAACGTCATAGAAGAGACGTTGTTGCTACTATTTGATTTTGGAATGCATTTTAATAATTAATGAATTTAATAAAAATTTTCGATGTAAATTATTGCAAACTAATTTTGTGTAAATTTTATAATTGTATTTTAATAATTTAAATTGTTTAACGCAATCTAGTTGGGTACCCATTTTGCGATTTAATATTTAACCAGTGTTTGTGTACACAAGTATAGCCTTGCAAGCATGTTAAATTTGTCAAAAATTTTATAGTTACCTGGAAGCGTATTTTGGTTTTCCTTTTTAATCACGCTTATGCAAATCTCGCTTATACAGGTGTGCGTAACGTGTAATTTACTTTAGGTATTTATTTTATTTTTGCGATTTAACTGTGTATGTATAAATGTGTGCTAAAGATTTATTATATGACGTATTGGTTTCTTTTTTGATCATTGACAACTTAAGTTCTGCTGAAGTGAAATTTATACAGTGCGCGCTCAATAAATTTTATGCCGGTTTCACCATTATCACCAACCAAAGTTATAAAGCATTTGTTTCAGGTAATCATAAAACTCACCGAATAATTTGAAGTTCAGTAGCTTAATTTTTAACGATATACAGGGCGTGTCTAAAAAATTGTTGTATTTGCACGCTATTCTGAATAGAGATAGCTTTGGGACTCGCCCCAGTTTTATAAGTAAGATAGCATTCCACGAATATACAGGAGCATTCATAAATAAGTGAGCACTTTCAATTGTAACCCGATATCTGCAGTACCACTAGAGTGTCTTTCTCCACTTTTAAGGTAGGTGCTAGCATCGTGATATACAGGGTGTTTCGCAAACATCGCCTGATTTTAGTTTCGACTTTAGAACAGTGGCGCCAACTTTTTACCGAGTTTGTCTTGAATTTACAGTGCTTAGCCTCGCGAGTATCGACGAACCGCACCTCGCTCCACTGTAGATTGGCCGGCCGTGCTTAAACACTCGTGGTTATTTGCCACATGCGTTATTGTCAGTTTAGTCTGTGACGATAGTTTAAGATAATGCAATATTTTACAATACATGTGATTACACTGCATAATCTAATAAACTTCCTTTTGACTTCCGAGTATCTGTCTCCACTTTTAAGGCAGGTCAGTAACATCTTGATATACAGGGTGTTTTGCAAACATCGCTTGATTGTAGTTTCGATTTTAGAATAGTGGCGCCCACATTTTTCCGATTTTGTCTTGAGTTTACAGTGTTAAGCCTCGCAAGTATCAACGAACCGCACCTCGCTCCACCGTAGCTTGGCAGGCCGTGGTTAAACACTCGTGATTATTTGCCACATGCGTTATTGACAATTTAACCTGTGACGATAGTTTAAGATAATGCAATATTTTACAATAGATGTGATTACACTGCATATCCTAATAAACTTCCTCTTGACTTCCGAGTGTCTGTCTCCACTTTTAAGATAGGTCACTGCATAATGTAATAAACTTCCTTTTCACTTCCGAGTGTCTGTCTCCACTTTTAGTGATATACAGCGTGTTTGGAAAACATCGCCTGATTGTAGTTTCGACTTGAGAACAGTGGCGCCCACCTTTTGCCGATTTTATCTTGAGATTACAATGTTTAGCCTCGCGAGTATCGACGAACCACACCTCACTCCACTGTAGGTTGGCCGGCCGTGCTTAAATACTCGTGGTTATTTGTCACATGCGTTATTGTCAGTTTAGCCTGTGACGATAGTTTAAGATAACGGAATATTTTACAATAGATGTGATTACATTGCATATCCTAATAAACTTCCTCTTGACTTCTGAGTGTCTGTCTCCACTTTTAAGATAGGTCACTAACATCGTAATATACAGGGTGTTTGGCAACATCGCCTGATTGCAGTTTCGACTTGAGAACAGTGGCGTTCTCCTTTCACTGATTTTGTCTTGAGTTTACAGGGTTTAGCCGCGCAAGTATCGGCGAACCACACCTCACTCTACTGTAGCTTGGTCGGCCGTGGCTAAACACTCGTGGTTATTTGCCACATTATTGTCAGTTTAACCTGTGACAATAGTTTAAAGCAACGGAGTATTTTACAATAGACGTGATTACACCGCATAATCTAATAAACTTCGACTTCCGAAATTTGAGTAAATAAATTGAAATATAACACGTAGATATACGGTATGTTTGCAAATAAATAACATTTATACAAATCTAAATTTTAATTAAAAAAATGGCTCTAACATTACCAAAAGGTGAATAAAATAATTTAAATGGTAATTTTATTTGTATTCATACACACCGCATAAAGGAATATTGTTATATACCAACTGTCAACTAAATCCAGACCAGCTATAACCTCCATTGGTTTTTAAGGTTAAAAAATGAAATTTGGCGAATTGGTCCATTTTCCATTATTACACAAAACTGATTTTAAAAAATCTGGCAAACTTAGAAACTTTTAAAATGATGCAGGGGAATTCAAAATTGTTTGCAAAATCCGAAAATGCAAACATATACAGGGTGTCCTATTTAAAATTTCAAAACTGGGGTTACCTCCCGCTAAACCGGATATGATAAACGCGTCTGATAATAGCAAATGGACATTTTCAGTAAAATACTACCGCCAAATCTAATTTTTCAGTCTTATAAACAATGGAGGTTACACGAGTGGCTTGTTTAATGATTCCGTTGACACCCGGTATATTTACTATATTAATTCGCTTAAAGAGTTACAGATCAATTTGCAATATGTACAAAAGTAATTTTGTGGGTAAATTAATGTTAATTCGAGACAAGTCGTGCAAAAAGTTTATTGGAAAAAGTTTTTAAGGCGGAGATTGCGAGAATTTTGTTTTATGTCTCTATCGCCTGAATTAAAGCACGCTCCTTCAGCAAAATTTAATGTAGGTTTTAGTGGTCATTTAATTCCTGCCGTCTAATGATCATTCTATTATGTTTTTTTTTGTAATCAAAAACGATTTTTATTGATATTACAACATAGCATCTGCGCTGAAAAATCTTAAGAAAAAATATTGTTTAATTGCAAATAATACATAATATAAAAATGTTTTTTTCTACCATGAAAATTTGAATTAATCCACTTTTTAAGTGTTTTCCGTTTATGAAGCTATGCAAATGAAACTAAAGTATGTTTTCATAACAATAATCGATATGTTATCATTATCATAGATAATAAATGTGAGCATCTCCTTGAAAGTATTTTTTATGTATAAAATAATAAATTTCCGATGAGAAACCAAAAGACAAATTTTTGAACTGCATACAAGTAGAAAACAATAAAATTACAAAAGTACAAATCACGAACAACTACCTTACCTTACGAAAATCGAGAATAATCTGTTGCTTCCGATACAGACTTAACGCCCAGCGGTCGCGCACAAACTGCACACGAGAGTTATAAGGGCTGCCAGCATCGACCGAAGAACACCCACGTTTGTACGCAGCACCTGCTGCACAACTGACAAATTTCGTGTTTAAACAACCTTGCATATAATTTTTCTCATCTTTATATTTCTCTATTTTTCACATACAATTAAATGTCACAAATTACGTTAACAGCCGCCTTAACAACAATTTATCACATATATCGAAAATGAAATTAGCGGACACCGACTGACCCAGTTTTAGGACGCGGTAGACATGATTTATTCAACTACAGTTCAATCAATTAACTTTTACGGAAAGCAAAAACAGATATTTGGATTAGTCCTACTAGTGAGACGTGTGAAAATCAATACACGTAAATACTTAATTCACATGTTGTATATGAAAATTCGTGTTCATTGCGCATTAATGACCTCAAATACTTCAATCTATTATTTAATGAAAACACAATTAATGTCCAAACTTTTACAACGAATTTTACACTAACAAGGGAACTTATCCCCAATTTCAATAAAATTTTGTGTACATATAGAACACGCAAAAATAATTGACGCCTATTTTTTTTATCGGCAACCGAGGCCAGTTAAAGGGTGATAACGACCCTCAAAGTTAGGGCGAAAATTCGAAAACCGTAATAGATAGAAAAAAATTTACAATTGGCACTACCCTTTATTTACGAAGGGCTTTCCGTTGGCGTACCCGCTAGGGCACAATTGACGTAAAATTACGGATAAAACCTGCAAAAATAGCAAAGCTTGATTTCATATTCGTAAACTACGTTAAAAATTCTAATTTAAGTGTTTACCTTGAAATTCATACCGTTACGTTTAAAGGCTACAAAAAATAATTCGCTTTCCATGCAAACTGCGTATTTCATGTAAAATAAATCATAAATAATTATTTTTTTGTTTAAATAAATCTTTATTATTAATGCAAACCATTTAGTACATGCTCGCATCCCCAAAGTTGGGGTATAAATTAGATTTCGTTAAATATCTGGAAACCGAAAGCAACCCGAAGAGATTTAAATTAAAATAATTTTCATTTATTTTTAAAAAATTTCTTGTAGATATACATTTCAGTGTATGATCCATTGGATATTTACTAATCCAAAATTTTCATGGTTAACTTAAACTAGCTTCCTGTTATATTTTTAAC
The DNA here is from genome assembly GCA_024586415.1 of Phrixothrix hirtus. Taxonomy (NCBI): domain Eukaryota; kingdom Metazoa; phylum Arthropoda; class Insecta; order Coleoptera; family Phengodidae; genus Phrixothrix; species Phrixothrix hirtus. The sequence continues at coordinate 2,930 of JAHWXV010524213.1, read as the reverse complement.
TATCGCGCGTTTTTTACAACCTAAAATAGACACAGGGATACTATAACAAATCTAGAATCAAACATCTGCGATTCCTAAAATGGATGTGGGAAAATCACTAATAAAAACGTCCTAGCATATTATTAATTCAATTTAATGAAAATATCTGTACGTGATAGTGCCCAATTGTTAGCAACAGTCGCTAATAGTTTCTACTAACATGGTACAAATAAATTTAGCAAATTTAATTCGCATGCTAATGACAACGTTTAAAGTGAATAGTACTACTACTATGATTTGATTGGTTAAAGGATTAACGAGTCATAGACTCTTACTTCGGCCCCGAGAATGTGGCGTGTGCAGTATAGGCAATGGGGTGACGAATTTTCAAAATCTTCGTTGGCTGGAGTTTTGTCTCAGAGCAGATGTGGACACGGGAATTTTGAAAAAATGTGCGTGGTTGAAATATAAGTGTGTTGGTGTTTGTGGATGTCATATGTCGTAAATCTATTCAGTTTTAATGTTTTAAACATTTGTTGAAGTTGAGATAGCATTACGTTTAAATCGTGATCCCTGCCCTGCGTAGACTTTACCGGTCATTGTTTAGTTGCGGTTTCGTCATGTTTGGTTTGTTGTCGTGTTTCGCATATCAGTTAAAGCCCGTCAGTAAGTCAGAGAGTTCCTGTGGGCAACTCAGTAGTCCTATTATGATGTCTGTTATTGTCCTGGCATTACCTAGTTTTTGTAAGGTCGTGTGTAGGTTGTGAAATAATGTTTGAATGTCACATTTTTCAAGAAAAGTCATTAGTTTTGTCAAAAGGTTTCCTTGGTCAAAAAGGTTTATCGGTATCTGTTGTTGTTGGTTTTGTCGTTGGGGCAGGGGCATTGATCATCGTAGGGATGCTCGTTGCAGCAGCGTTTGCGTACGCTCTGGTCATCTGTACGTACGAAGTCGATAGTTGTCTTTGTCTTGGGTAGCTTATACATCCCCTATAATTAACGGGATGTGATCCGCTGCAGTTCGCATATGTCGCTGTCGTATCTTGGGTCTTCGTGCATATCTGTGAGTGATGGTCCGCTCTACACTTGGCGAATTTTGGCGCTGCGCGGAAGCAACGCTGAGAATGGCCATACCTTTGGCATCGGTGACATTGAACGACGGTGTTACATCGTAAGGGAGATTCCACCTTTACTGTCAAGTATAGTACAGATTTGAGATTGTAAATCTCCTTACCTCTGACGGCATAGGTACTTTGTCTTTGCCTTTCCTCATGCGTCGTACCGACAGCACCGGCAGGCGTTGGTCTAAAAGAACAGTTTTAATGTCCTCGTCTGTGTTGTCTTCGGGAATACCTCTCAGTACTGCCCGAAGCGTCTTCTCAGTTGGCAGTTAGTAGGTGTGGAACACTATGTTGTTTGTCAATAAGTAATTAACGGTGGTTCTGTGATCGGTCACGTTTCGGGTTGTAGACTAATACTGCCGCTTAGGTTCTTAGCCTTGGTTATAGTGACATTTAGTCTACGTGATTCAGATGTTATGCCTGTCAAGTTAGTTTGGTGTGTAAAATGATCGGTGGGATCTTGTCGTCAATGTTTTTGTCTTGTGTCGTTTGTGTTTGTATTTGTCGTACTGGGTCTCATCCGTTTCCTTCGTCGTCCTCCGAAAGCGGTTCGAAGCGATTTGGGTGGTTAGTTTAGTAGTTGATTCAACAACTTTGATTGTGGTTCTCCGCTTGCGCTTGGAGGGCACCGCTCGGAATTCGTCTTGTGTCTGGCCCATTGGCTCATCTTTTGAGCTAGAGTGGGTCCTCGGGGTGGGGTTTGCTGTTGGCGATGGGGTATGTCAGTTGTCTGTGCGGGAAAATGATCCACGGATGCTGAGGCGCTGCTACCTGTCGCAAGCTAATCGAGTTGGGTTGCTATGGAACTCTTGCAAGCGCGTCTAAAAATATGAAGACTATTATTTATAATTTGGGAACACCCTGTATATATGAAAATATTAATATAATTAAACGTGTAAAATACCCATATTCTGTCAATATTAAGATTTACAAATAAGGATTTCTCTATCATTATAAATTCTATTTTTAAGAATAACTTTTGAAAACCCCTGGTTTTCAAACGTAAACAGTACTTAACTGCAACAATTGATAAACGCAGGTTCGTTTCTAAACATATCTGGCAACCAAGAACATATCCACCCCCCACCCCCACCCCCGCCCCCACCCCGTTCCCCGAGAATTAGAAGGTTAAAGAGAGCTTGCTTCGAGCATTCAGATTAGAGTACCGATCTTCAAAGGTACATGTAAGCTTAATGTAAAGTGTCCTGGCCGTTCCAGAATAATATATTCGAATTAGTTACCCGTTGTTTTGTGTTCATCTTGGATCAAAAACCGAAAAGGGTTTAGGACCATATGCGCTTCTGCCAATCTATTAACAAGGGCCACGAAATTCGTTATCCCGTCCAACCAACTCAAAAAGGAGTCATTGAACGTCGGGACAAGTATTTTCAATACGATAAATTCCTGGAGCCTAGTCGTCAACACTTACCACTATTACAGGTACCGAATTCATATTAACACTACCTATTAATTTATTGGGGAAGTTGCTCACATCAAGCGAGATTTGGACATTTCACCTCAATGTTTTTGAATTTTGATTATTTAAACTTAACTTAATGAACAAAATATTGTTAGGGGCACCTTAACTCACGAAAAGGGGTCAATAGTTTATTCTTGATAGTTAGGCTATTAATTAATTAAGATTACAATATTTAAGCATTTAGTCTTTGTTTGAGGGTCCCTATATGTTTCAGTTACTTAATTTAGGATAACCTGTTCTTATTCTACCATTAAATTATTCATGAACCTTAGTGGAAAAGGCATGTAACTATTATTTTATGTGATTATAATTGTTTATCTAAACCAATTCAATATCTTCTAATTTTAAAT
>JAHWXV010524190.1:0-16287 GCA_024586415.1 Phrixothrix hirtus | reverse complement strand
CTTGGCAAGTTAGTATAAACATCGTTACTTCAAAAAGTGGTACATTTATAGAAAGATTTTCAACAGGCTGGTATATGGTCCTTGGTAGTGCAATGGTTAGTACGTTGAACTATCTATCCAAAAATCCTGGGTTCAAATACCGGCCAAGGAAAATTTTTCGATATTTATGCCTTTTCCAAATTTATAAATTTCATTTATTCATACCCCCCTAGGAATTACATAGTTTCTTAGCAATGGCAATTTGGATTGATACTCATTCCACTTGGTGTGAATCAAGATAGGAACAGATTCATCCCAATTTAAGTTGCATTTCAATAATTGTTGCATTATTATTTTTGCCTTTATGATGATAGGATCAAATAAACCGAGTGAATCAAACAACTGCGCTATTTATGATAAAATGGTGCATTTTGTTGTCCTGTTGTGAGAAGTATCTAATGTTGCACAATGTTACACGGTCGCGCATTAATGAAAATTGTATTGAATGGTAATGAAGATGTATGGTTTCATAGAACAATGTGTAAATGTGCTATTAGTACTGATTGATTGTATATAAGCAATTCGAATAATTGTTTACTTCTCATGCTATTTCTATATAACAATTTATACTCCTAAATCCCGGCAATTTTAATTATATAAACAGTAGCAGCATATTTCACTTAGCTGAGTTAAACTGTAATTGCATACACAATGTATGCGTTAAATTAATATATCATTCCCCACTTGGGACGAACAATTTTTATATGTTAACATCTGACAGGAGTTACTGCTTAAATTACTACTTCCTTGGTAATTCAAAAGCTTCTTTTCAGAACTTGCAAATCAATAAAACATATGGTTATAGAGTCTATGCACATTGTGATAGCGATGTAGTATATTTCAATGAAATAGAAACAAAATTAGTCTTTATGGGTGTACTTGCAGATAATGTAATTAACAAAATTGTCTGTGTATGTAAAATTTGATTAGGTATTATAAATTAATATGAACATTTACCTTAATTTTAATTACAATAGAAAATATAAGCCTCTAATGGTTACACTGAATATCAAACAAGGGTATAGCAATGCTATTATAAACTGACAAATTTGCGTTGTGATAACGTGCACAAAATTTATGTAGTTCATTTCTACAATCAACTTGTGCACTTGTGCTTCAGTGGTGGCCAATGTACCAAACTCTGTAATCAAATGAGTACTTTTGATGTCATCAATAATCAAAATTATAATTCACATCAACATGCCTAAGAATTAAATACAATTGTATATAAAATTCGTAGACATCGATAATGTGTTTTAACCAAACATAAATTTGATCTTAACGCTTTAGCATATGTTGTAAGATTACTAAGCAGCGGCTGATTTATGAAAAGCAAAAAATGGACAGGTAATATAATTTACGTGAACATTGCCATAGACAGTATAATTTAAAGAAACGGAATATTTAGCAAACTTACCGCAAAGACATGTAAAGTAACAGGTAAGGCCCGAAACTCGCAAAAAGACACGTACATATAAATTTAAGAGCGATACGTGAGAATCGAGAAACTAGCTTTATTTCAAAGACATTGTCTGAAATTCAAATAACCCACAACCCCACTGGACATAATTATATGAACTCAAACGCAAGCAAAAACCAGGTCTTTTCCTGATCTACCATAAATTTTTATAGTGCATCGATCAATAAACGAGTTCATCAGTAAAGAATTACAGTAGAATCACCACGAGTTGAGGAATTCGTTCAAGTACGCAATTCAAAAAAGTTATTAACATTACACCTAGTGCTGTAAGACATTCAGAGTCGGCATTCGAATCACCTGACAGAATCAGCCAGACCACAACGAAAAGGTTAGTTCTTGAATACTTATTATTTTCCCCGAACGCGAACCGCAAGTCTAAACCAGCTAAGTTTAAAGGAAATTGATTTCAAATTTATTTAGCAATAGAAACATTGTTAGGTTTGCTTAAACAACGGTTGTAAATATTTATTTTCATAGCTTCAATAAATGCAGGTAGAAACCCTTCATTTAAACTACACATAAACAACGTAGTTCATAGTAGCGTAAGTGTTAAGAAAATTAATTCAGTATTTATAAACTTTATAGAAATTGATTGCATCGATAATAGCTTAATATTTTAAACTAAATTTAACATTAATTTTATTTATTGGTTGTATTTTTTTTGTTATATAAGTAACTTTCAAATTATTATCCTATTTAAATAAATTCATTTTTAAATCGACATTGTCGTATTTGTTCAAGAAAGACAAAAGCATTGTAAGTACATAAGTTAAGCCTTCAGGTAAAAGCTAGAAGTGTCAATAAATCTCAAACCACAGAAAATATACCTACTGAATACTGTTATTGTACGGCCGTCGCCTCCTAGAAAAGACATACCGCTCGTCTGACTCAACATCGATAGTAAATCAATTAACTAAGGCATGACTATGCAATAATACATGACAATTATTTAAACTATTGCGTCAAGATTTCTAAATCTCAAACGTTTTTGGAGTTATTCAAATTTAGATTCTGAAACATACACATAGATTTGGAACTTGAGAATCGATTTTAGTGTTTATAAATATTTTAATTAACATAATTTTGATTGAATTAAGGGCTTATTTATTTTTTATTCAAAAACATAGTTACTCCACCAACAAGCTATATTGTATAGATCAGTACTAATCAAAAGTCGTTCCAATGACCCTCTCTGATTAATTTTAAGCGACACGTATATTTTTTGATGTTGTATCTTTTCTCAAAAGAGCTATTGATTTAAAATATTGGTAAATTTTCGTTTTTAATTTTTTATTGAAAACCTAATGGGGTATAAGATAGATTCAAATGTGAGCTATCAAACAGTGTCACCGTTTTTATAAAATCCCTTTAAATACAGACTGGCCCGAAAAGTTTACCAATATTCGTTTAAAATAAGTAGCATGAAATAAATGAAAAAGCACTTATTATTATAGAAAATTGAACAAATATTAGAGATAATACTCAAAATAGTGTTCTTTGTGTTTGACGCAAACTTTATCATGTCTCAAAGGCTAATCTACGAATACAAGTTTGCTATAATGATTCGATGTCCCAGTTTTCTATTTGTTAATCCCAGATGTCAATAGTTGACTTTTGTAGTTGTAAACGCTCCATATTGCAAAACAAGACAGTATCTTTGGAAGCATAGTAACAAATTTGACGAAATAAGAAGTGTTGACAATGACCGAAGGTTTATTGGGATTAAACCATACGGGCTACATACAATTTGCAAGTAGTAGTACGAAGTTTTGTAGAAAATTGTCTCCTAAGGAAAGCAACGCTAGTATTGAATACTAGAAACTTGATTTTGTGATTTTATGGTAACACACTTATATCATTTATTATTGATATATTGCAGCACCATACATTGTGATTATATTGCAGTTGCAGAAAATGTAATTTTGCTGTCTGCAACTTAATTGTTGTTTAATATAATGTAACGATACGTTGCGGCACGTGCCAACTACGTAATTCCTTGGATAACATCTGTGCGAAATGAGGCCCTAGATCCTAATGCGAAGAAGAAACTATAATGCACACGGGATTCAGATATTTTTACTCTTTATAACCAGCTCGACCTGCTTTACAGAGAATCATGATTTCTAAGCGAAACTAATAATTGTATTTAAAGATCTACTCATTTACAACTCAGTTTGTAGTTAACTAGCTACCTTTATTCTTCGGTTATTTTTAAAAATACCATTAATGTACACTCAGATTCGGCTTATTTAGTTGATCATAAATCTTTCTATATTTTTATTTACGGTTACTGTTTCATAAACTGTATATTTATTGTTGTTTTAAGATGTACCCCTTTCAATTATGCTTTATTTTGCATGTATTTACTTTAATTGTTGCAACAGTCTATTTATCAGGTCTTTACTAATTGTTATTTTCATGATCGTAGCAGTTTTGTATGCATAATGTTTATTTTTGTATTTAACTCTGAAATTAAATGCTTATTATATGTATATTTTGTAACAATGGTACTTTATTTGTTCTTTCCAATATTAGTTCAATGAAAAGATATAAAGCCATTAATATTCATTTATTAAACTTTGAATTTTAAATTAATCATTTTTATCGATTCATTTATCCTAATTTCAAACCTAATTAATATTTCCAGTTTTACAAATTATATTCAGCTTTATCTACGCAGAGGGCTGATTAAACGAGTTTCGTTCTACTCTGCGCTAGAGAGCGTGATTTTTTGTTACTAGTACAAAACGGCTGATGAGCGTGTCTACATCGTACAGAACGGATCAGGTTTATTCTGAAAATCTGTTTTAATTTGTTTATTTTGCGTGTGGAATATTGAAAACTAGTGCTGTTTTTAATTTGAAAACCCGCTAAATTCACGTTAAGTTTTTGGCGTTTAATAAATCTGTTGATCGGGGAGTGCAGGGTGTAATCCCAAGCAAGCTACTTTGGAAAATAAGTACCTGATTGTTTGAGTTTCAAATCAAATATTTATGCATGGTTCCCTAACTTAAATTAAAAATTCGTAAACAAACGTTTCCATTTAACGTAAGAAATTAATTTGACGTATTGTAAGAGGAATAAAGGCGAATATTTATGACCAACCCATGAGATTAGTCTGTTGTTTTACACTTGGCGGCGGGCCATCTTGTATGGTAAATCCGGTGATTACCAGTTCAAACAAACTCGCTTTTAAATGCATTTTCGCTGTATAATACAATAAATTAAATATTTATGTCAAAAATAATTAGAAAATATAGTACAAAATGTCATAAGTTCACTTAATTTAACATTAGAAGCAATTAATTAAATAGTTTTTAGGCAAAGTAAATAAAATAATTGACCTATGGAAATAAATAGAAATTATACAATACATGTCAAAAAGGACGGTAAAATTTCTAATTCAGTATTAAGCAGCTATAAGAAAAGGTGCTAATATTGATAGCGGCTTATTCATTTCGCGTTGTTATTTTTGTTTACGCTTATGGTTGTATACTTGAATTATTTGAACTCGGTGGTTAGATAAACCTATTTTCAAAACCAAAAAGTAACTATTTGAATTTTAAAAATTAACAGTATTTACATATAAACAAAATCGGTACAGTTAGATATATGCCAAGTGTTTTGGAATAAAATATTTTATAAAAAGATCCCAAATGGATTATTTTCAGTTAGTGATATAAATGGCGGTTTGCTGAATTTTATCATAACGGAAGAATCATAACTTAAACAGACTATAAAACAGTCAGAATTTTATTTCCGAAAATCAGCAACTCGCCACAATAATCGTTAAAATGTTCTTCAAACAAAATTATAAAATACCTTACCAAACAATTATTATCAAATTGCTATGTAATCGTTTATACGATCACATATAGGATGTTTTAGCTTATAAAAAATAAATAATTGTGCCAGGTTAAGGTTTTCACTACCTTTCATCGTTTTCGAAATATTTGGAAAAATGGATTTCTACATCAATTTATAGAACCGAATTCACCCCTCAAATGGCTTCAGTTTCCGATAAAACAATAGTGTCACTTATTTTTCGCCAGAGTGTATATTGGTCATGGTTTCCTTGCAAGTCTTATTTATTTTGCATAAGTTCTATTTAGTTATTATATGTATGTACCAAGTTACATTTTTCATATTTCTATTCCTTTTATTTACTAACCAAAACCTTAACTAGACAATTGTTAATTATTACTATTTACAATATGTATATCTATGTTCAACTGAAGTAGTTTAATTAACTTCGAGGCTGTTTGACTTCTAGGTCTTGGATTTCGCGCTATTCATGGAAGAATTAGCGTTAAGCGGTTGCGATTAATTCTAAGTTAGCATGTAAGAATTTTCTTTTGTATTGTGCAAAATAGCCGCAAAATTTTGGCGCATGTTTATATTGCAGATATAAAGTCATTTGCTATGCTTAGTGCAATTGCTCAATTTCTCAGTTGGGTAAATTTAAATATCCAGTTATTTTTCTATATTACCCAATTTGTTAGTTATTTCTAACGTAAGTTTAAACAATCCTAGCAGCGGTGTCCCGTAGAATAATGCCCGGTTTCTAGAAACGAGGTTATGGAATTTATAAACTTATGTACATTCATAAACGATCAGTAAGTTTATTGGTTCCATATTCACTAACTTATCTAACGAATTGATGTGACAATTTAACTGGCGTATGCGTTTAATTTGGGACCTGTCAATTTGTTGAAATAAATACATTTACTTCATCCGGATTTGAAGTTAAATTTTCTGGTTTACTAATTTTGTGTTTATCTTAATGCTATCATTTTTATTGTTACTGGTTTTGCTCCTATATTTTTTATTGTTAATTAATTTCAATGATGAGTAGTATAGTGTTTAGTTTGTAAATTAACTACTACAATTCTTCAACTTCCTCTGACGAGGAATTATTTGATATTCTGGCAAAGGTAGAGAGACGCAGAGTGTTTAATAACACTAGCTTCGTCTGCTTCTTTGTTCTCAATGATGGACACAAAATTTACATTCGTAAATAATAAATGAAAAATTTTTTGACCGTTGCTTTGTTGTTTTTACAGCAATTTAAGAATTATCAATATTTTTGGTTATTTTGCAGCACACACATGAAACTTCAACAATTTATTAAAATATTAAGATATTATGATATTATGATAAATCGTAATAATTATATTTTTTAAAAATGTACCTGTCAAACAATAAATAATTACAGTAAGTGTATCTTAAAACAGGAAATGGTTATACTCCTGTATGAAGTTTGCCATTAATATTACCGCCATCTTTACTATTTTACATAATCATTTAATAAGCTCGTAGTTCTGAAACCAATCATTTTTGGAAAATTTGTTTGAGAAACAGTTTCTAGATTTATGAGATCGATAAAGTTACAGCTCCAATAGCTATTGATTTGATGAATAAGGTTTCTAGAAACCGGGCATAAACGATTCATTTAACGTGTTGTATTTGTTCGGAATGTAACTTTATTTTTATTAATTTAAATTTAAGTATTACAAAATATTGTAAAATTGTTCAAATCCGCTCTTCTATACAACAGCTTAAGCAAAAATGCCATGCGGGAACAGCTAGTGCGTAGGAGTCGTTTGTGTTCGTGATCTTGTAAATAAAACGTTCAACAGGAATGAACGTGGGCGCCCTTCCACAAAAATTTATATTAATTACAATATATTATATATAATTAAACTCATTTTATAGTGTATCATTTCCCACAACGTAAATTTCAATAAATATACAGTCTACAAGGCTTCAAAGACAACAATATTCGGCGATCGCTTTGTTAATTTATGCTTAGTTATGTATTCGTTCCGTTTAGTTATTAATTAAGTCTCCTGGTTCAGTCATGAATTGGTTATCTTTTTGTTTATTGTTAATTTAAATTTCTAGTTCAAGCACGAGTGAGCATAGCATATCATGGTTTTCGGTTACCTATAATTTATAAGCAATTCTAATTAAACATAAACCATCAGTTTTGTTTTCATATATAGTTCGCATTAAAAATTCGGACGGAGAAATATTAATTGAATTATAAATATAAAATTAACGAATAATTACAAATGTAAAATCATACTATAATTTTACACCATTCTAAGAATTATTAGCTAAAGAATATCAAACGGAAAATGTACAATACCTTTATATTGTTCCTAAAATTATTAAATAAAAAGTTTTAAATGGAAAATTTGTCTGAGGTTACCAAATAAGAAACTGCTGTTTTTAATTTTGTTTACACATGGACCGCCCTATACGCGGTACATGAACTAATTAACTTTGACATCACTTAACATATGATTTAATTCTATGTAGAAACTCGAAATACATTGCACAATTTGTACTATTATTATTTATGCTGAAGGTTTATATCGCATTAATATTCAATTATTAAGCGGAATTAAATTTATACAATATAGCGAATCATTAAATTATAACAAATAAACTAATATAAAACTTCTGGGATTTTCCAAACCTAGAAGCAACTGGAAGTCAATCGGTTTATATATGATCTTAAATTGAATTTCTTAAATGCCTTACCTTAGCGTCGAGCAAACTAAATCTTGATTAAGAGTACATAAACGGTGCTATTTGTGGTAGGAATATATTCCCGAAGCAGGGAAATAAGCTTTAAAACATTCAATTTTTTCATGAATGTATTCCATTACAAGATCACGATGATAGAATAATAATACTATATAGATTTATCGTTTATTGAAATCGAATATTTGTCGCTTAACACTCAGTATTCACTGATCCACATCCTTTCTTGGAGAACTCAAGTCGGACGAAAATCCATTTTATAGAGAATTGGAGGAATGGTCTTAGAAATGTCGTTGAAAGCAATCTTTTATTGACAGGCTAAAATCTTATGTCACTGGGTGAAAGATTTGTGTTGTCGATTCTCAAGAAGCAATAATAAATGGAACAAGCATATCACTAAATCAACGAAATATTTCTGATTAACTTTTATATCTATATATTCGCTATTGGTTTAATGCAATTCTTACAATTAAAACAATTAACAATATGGAAAAACGTTTATTAATTTTAGTTAATTAATTAATTTATTACATAAACAACCGTCTGTAACTTATACAGTATTATTTTAAAATCCTGAAATATTATAAATTATACAGTCTCTCATAGTTTACAAACGTCCATATCTTCTCTGGTAATTCTCATTCTCAGTTTAACTGTTAAAAATTCAATGATTAATTTTTAGGTCATATATATAGGTTATTATTATATTAATTACTACCAATTTTTAGCTTCTATTGAGATATTTATACGCATCAAACTAGATATATGAATTAGATTATGGGAAAATGGATAAATACAGTGAAAGTAAAATGTACGCGTACCTTTAAAAGCACATAATTACATGTTCTTGTCAAAATAGCGTTTTTCAATTTTAATAATTATAGAAATTTTAGGATATTTCACTTTTTATGTATCGTTACTAAATACAAGTTTTTATAGTTACTGTTTTTATCACTCATTCTTAAATAGGTTTCAAAATTGAATGCTTTTAGGAATACAACATTAAAAATTTCGCAAAGGTGGGCATAGTATATCTGTCTGCTATACCCTGGAAGCTATTCATGTTAGAAACCCTCATAAGTAAAATTTTGTTGGTCGTGATAGTTGTTAATTAACAACGTTAGTAATATAAAATTCTAAAACACCGATTAAAAGTAAAATAAATTTGGTATTTATCGCAACAAGGGATGGGTGATTCATATATTGCAGAAAGTAATATGCAGATAATCATTATTAGTACATATGTTTAATTGATAACAAATTGAAATTTTTCTAGTAGTTATGAAATAAACAACAAATATCTGTCTATGTAACTTAACAACGCTTCAAGTTTAATAGGTCGAACTCACACGATTTTCTTCTGTAATCAATACTTCACGCATATCTTCAATTTGCAGAACGAATTAAACAATCAGGATTCAAATTTATCTCTTTTGGATTCCAATTGCAACCAAAACATTAAAAATACTGTTACATCTAAAATAAATTGAATGAACCTGGAATATTAACAGAAAATTACAACCATAAATTATACAATATCAATAGGAAAAAACATTTGTAATGCGTAATGCTTTATAAAATTAAGTAAAATGCAGAAAGCAAATTTACGCCTTTCTATCACTAGGGTTATCGGCTGAAGACTCATGTCACTTTGCAAATTTGTAAATGAAGAAATGCGAATACTTCTGAAACATCTTGATTTAAAAGTTGAAATTTTAAAATTTTGAAAATAATTGCAATTTACTATTCGCAATAAATAACATGAATAGAGGAAGTTTAAAATGCACCATGAATAAACCTAACCAAATAAAAGTATACGCGATTAGGCTTTCAAATCGAAATTGAACGTTTAATAGGCGGTAATAGAAACTGAAATTGTAAGCACACAATTGATGGCTATATGTAGTTATTAATTACAAAACTTTACTTATACATGATATAATATAGACTAATGTACATTATTAATGAAATTGAACAAGTGGTTTAAAAATTCAGATAATGATCATAAAGACAGAAACAATACGCAATTATGGACATATCTAATTTATTAAGAAATCTGGTGTATTTTACTACAACTTGCTAGAAATTTAATTGTGGGAAGACAACATTTTAAAATTTAATTTTCAAAGCGCAAGAATAATGAACCTGTTATAGCTTCTTATATGGAATTATTTCTACTTACAGCTTTGATTTAATTTTAATATTTAGCCAACGCATAGAACTGTTTCATTTTCACAAATATCTTTAAAAAATGGCTGGAGTTATTTATGACTTAAATAGCTTATGATCATTATTTAGAAAAAGTTAAATAGTTCATAAAGTATTAAAGCAGGTACTGGGAGTATTAAAATCAGAATATGTATATTTTCTTCTCTATCTGATAATTTACAACAAATATAGGTTGCTGCATTTCAAAAAATGGAGTGTTAAGGTTTGAAGTTCTTATGAAAGGTGAATAACTATTGAACGTATTGTTCATTTATGGCTAGAAATTATAGTGTCACAATGCAGATAAAGGTGTATGTTCCAGAATGTTCCATACCAGAACAATGTTAGTAATTCATAGGTAAAATAAAAGGAATTCATACTTTTAAAAACTGAAGACAAATACGTAAATTATTCGGCATGCAAAATAATTCCCAAAAGAGTATAAAAAGAAAAGGAGTTTTATATTAATTGAAGACCTTATAATAACCTGGGTGGTTTATTTAAAAATGCATAGGCATTGTCGACTTCTGATGGAACGGGATGTGAAAAAATCATATTTTCGTTCAACAGTCAAGATCGATTATACAAGATGACAAATTTTTAGATCAAAGTTTCTAATAGAAGCTTCAAAACGTTTAATCAACGGTTTTTGTGAAACGCCCTGCATAACCATACAAGATGTTATGGAATAACTTGTACTTCTTTAAAGATATGGTGTTAATGACTTGTAAATGCCAGGGTAAAATAGAGTATCTCAATTTTTCTTTAAAATAATCAGAACTTAATACAAAGCCGCTACATATAATATGCTTCTAATAATACAAATGCATGGCTAATTACAAGAATGTAAAAAGTATAAATTTTAAGCATAATATTGAACTGAAGTACTAATTTTTCCTGTTTGATATTTTTAGTTAATGTCTTGACATTTCCTTGTAATAAACTACTATTGTTAGGAGGTGTCATGTAAAATATTTCTTTTTATAAAGTTTAATAGTTATAAGGGCATGGTCAAATAATTTGTATTATGCGTAATGCATGATCATGCAAGCGTTAAAATTATATTATCCATGTTTCCTAAATTTTTCGAACATTTATTACGTAAGTAGCTTATTTATTGTTTATTACATAACTATAAAATATTTATATTATTGCAATAATTTTAAAATTTTGATGTGTTACAGAATTATATCACATAGGTGTTTGTTTATATCACATTCCAAAATAGTCATTGTGTGAAGGTTTTTTAGTAATGAACAAGTATTCATTATAGTTACAAATGATATCAGTAATGTCATTATTTCAAAAATTAGTGGTCAAAATGATTGGGGTAATATAGAAAATATCATTGCAGTACAAGAATGATGCCTAAAATAAATCATTTCTGAATTCAAATAAATGTAAGGTGATGAAAATATATAAACGAGGTAAAGTATTATACGATTGCAATTACAGTGTAGACAAAATTAATTTAGTTAAATGTTATGATACAGTAGATCTTGGGGTGACTTTTAATCCTAAACTTAGCCTTGAGAAGCATATTAATAATAAGGCAAATGAGGCAAATAAGAGTTATAGCTTTATTATTAAAAATTGTAAACAATTTAATAATATTCATACACTAAATCTGTTGTGTTACGCATATGTAAGGTCTAAAGTTGAATAAGCGTCAATTATTTGGAATCCACATTACACTAGCCATACAAATAAAATTGAGAAAGTGCAACGAAAATTTCTAAATTTTATAACTTTCAAAAGTGATGGTTACTATCCTGAAAGGGGTATTCCTTATAATGTTCTAATGAAAATATTTAATATTATCCGTTTAGATAAACGAAGAATAGGTCCACCTTTATCTTTCTGGTATAAACTTTTCCAGACAAAATCAACTGTTCTGAGCTTTTTAGTCAACCAAATTATCATATTCCAAGAAAAAACGTTATTAAATTTTACAATCTTAGAGCTAAATGAAATCTAATGTTAAAGTCACCCATGGTATAGAAAAATTTAATAATTAAGATATTTGATAAATCTATTATTGTTGTAAATATAATCAAAAAAATTTTTAAGTTTAACATGTAAATAATGTTTTGGTCTCTACAATAATTTGTTTATAAGAAATTTAATTTAATTGTTCTGTTGATGAACTTCTGTTGAACAGTAAAGCTATTATTATCATTATTATTATTCTTATAAAGTTAGTATGCAGTTTTATGTAATGCGTAATGAGAAATGTATTCGGTTTAGTTTGGATGCGACTGAATCGAGACATATTCAGCTTCACCTAGGCCACAATTAACTCGACACGTGAAGAACAATTTGCTGTTATGAAATTTTGTGTGCGTTTGAATAAAAAATGAGGTTTATTTGTAGTTAGAAGAATATTATGACAGTTTGTTTCCTCCTATGGTGCTGCTCGTCGGCAGTTTAAACTGTTTAAAGATGGAAGACAATCAACATCTTAAATAACCAGCGCTGAACTTTCAACCACTGTTCTAACGGAAACAAATATCAACACAGATGCTCTGATTGTGAAAGGACATATTAAGATACCTTTTAGAGATACTGAATATTTCATTGAATTTGTGTCATACTTTTGTAACGTAAAAATTGCAAAATGATGCGTGGTTGTGCGCGCTCGGTTTCGCATAGGTTTCAGAGGTGCCTAATATTTCATTGGGCTCCTGTTATACCTTGGTAACGTAAAAATTGAGAATGAGGCGTGTTTGCGCGTGTTGCTTATTCACGAATAACGTAATATTCGCGTACATGTTTGTATAAAGCTCAAAAGTATGGTATAGAAAGACGATGAAGGTTTGTTTCTAAGGTAATGATTAATGAAGCTCAGCTTCATCATTTTGAAGATGACAACTACATCATAATCACCAAAAACAGACAAAATGTAGGATCCGATAGTACATCTCCGGCTATTTTATTATATAATGTCCAAGGCGTGGTGTATCAATAATTATAACATCTATAATTGAAGTTTGTAATGATTAGTTATTGGTTACCACAACAATATATTTTGGAGACGGATCTGGTTAAACGAGCCACTGAAGGAACATCGAGTAGTCAGTTAGATCGCGGCAGGAAGGGAGTCTGATTTCGGTCAGCAAAGTGACCCCACACTAAACTTCAATCAATTTTTGTTGTTCAATTTATTAGGTTAATTTAAAAATTATGTGTCGTTTTACTGGCTGAGACCATTCTGTTACTATACATACTTTTAATTAATTATGGCACAAATATTTAACTATTATTGTGGAACGTGTCAAGGTTCAATACCCTGGGGCGAAGAGAGCGGCCGGTTTTCAACCTGCATTGCAATTAAGTGGTTTGCTGGAGTTTTGCTTAAATACCCTATATAAAAGTCTTGAATCTAAAATTATTGTGCAGAAGTAGGCGAGTAGTTAACTGTTCTATAGGGTTGCTGCCGTTGCAGCTGATGTTTTTTTCTGGTTGGTTACAATTTACTTTAATACGTAATAGGAAGCATTAAGGTCTTCTTTGGCTTCGCAAGAGATTGTTGTAGATTATATCTCTCCGTATTAAGTTGTCACGAACTGGTTGTATTAAATTCCATCCTGACTTGACCTAGTAATTGTCTTATTGATAAACTTTTCTTAGAACCTAGCATTTAATTTCATGTAGGTGTCTGTCAATTTATTTTTGTACCTTAAAAGCTTTCGTTTGTAATTTGGATTTTTCAAAATTGGATTTTACATTTATTAAATTGATTTTTTGCCAATCCATATTAGATGAAAGAAAATTATAATTTATGAATAATTAACATTTTATATATGAATAAATTCAATTTAACTTTCACAATTCAGTCGTATTATTGCCATTAAGCCTCAATCTTGACTGATTATCGAAATTAACTTCTAAATTTAATCAATTTGATTGTCTTTTAACTGCTAAACTAAACATTAATTAATAGCTAGCGGCTCCTGAGATTGAGCTAGCTGGAGTTAGCCTCAGCCAATTAATATCGACGAACTCGGGTTATAAAATAGAGAGCGCAGCAATGCAAGAGCGTACTAAAATTTTTGATGCACTTTATCACGTGGAATCGACCACATCACCATGGATTAGAGTACGGTGAATAAAATAGCTGCCGGTGAATTCTTCAAATGCTATTAAATGTTGTAAATGTTCAAGTTATTTTCACGTTTGTTATGCTAAATCGTATGTTAAGTATAAATGTATCAAAGTTTATGTGATATGCTAAAGAAAAGTATGATAAACTTGAAAGTGAAATCGACAAAGCCTTTGGGCTGCGATAAATCGTGATGTGAATCCAGAAAAAGGATTAGACTGTGAGAGGGGGAAGGCGATTATGTAGTAAACAGACTTAGATAATTGGGATAGTTTCTTGGACGCCAGTTCACTAAATGAAGGCTAGAAGCATATGGAAGCTGAAACGGGATAATTATTATTATGTATAATTAATCATAAATAGTTTTAAATAAAATATAAGGGAAAGTTCGTAGTGGATTCGGATGCAGTATCTTCCTAACGCGCTAATTCTTTTAACTTGTTCCAAATTGGTATAGTTTTATAAGAACGAAAGAAAAAATAATAATAACAACGAAGTTTGCTGTAATAGTAACAGTTTATCAAAACAAGGCAAATATAATACAATTTATATGCAGTGATTAGGTTCGCTCAAAATTATACAATAATTTAACATTAACATACGCAAGCTTTATGAATATCACTCTTTAGCATTTGCAAATAACTATAAATTAAGATAAATTATTGATACATTTGTGAAAAAAAACATAATTACAAATTGAGTTAATTCGGTTGCACATTAAACATGCAGACGGTTAGTGGATTGATTTAGGTTAAAATTACTTTTAATATTACGCTGTTGAATAACAATATTTTGCTTCAAAGAATAAATTTTGTTTCTATCTAGATTTAATCACAGCCTTAATGGGCAAATCAAATATACCAGAGTTGGCCACAAATTAAATATAATAATTATAGGTAAGACGATTTAAGCGCAAATAGGTACTTGTAATAAATTGGCAGGTGAGAAGTTAACAATGTCGTGGCTGGAGTACCATTGTAGAAGTATAGTCAGGGAATAGAAGAAGGCTATCAGTAGCTGCCAAAGGTAATAGATAATTTTCTTACGGTAACCAAGGTAGTAGATAAGGGTACACTTCCGACGACCTCTAATGACCTCTACGAGCTGGCTGTAATTTAGAGGTCATACAAATTAGAAGTCGTACAATTTAGCGATCTAACTGTATAGAGGTTATTCAATTTAGAGGTCATGCAGCCGCCTCCAGGGGCATCGCCCCCGTGAGGAGACCCCTTTAATTATACATAGAGAACGTAGATCACGCTCAAGCGATGTCACTGCAAGGTTTGCAAGCTTGGCTAACAGAGGCATCTAACGTGATCTACTGCCCTACTAAGGGCCCCCATATGTATGTTTCAAGGAGAGAGACTGCGTAACTTCCAGCTGGGGCTGCGGTTCTTTGAGAGCACGAGATTTAGCGGCCTCGCAGGCTTCATCTATTGTTTCGCGTGCCGGAATATGTTCAATATGTTTAGCGAAATATAATCGTGAATGATTTAAGAACAAAGATAAAGATACAAAACGCGTAGTTAACAGCGGCGGCGCGTAGTGGTATGTCTTGGGGGTGCACAATCCGAAACAAACGTCTTTACACTACAGCGAATACAAAAAGACTGAGAGCACAAGTTCAATGTGATCCCACTTAGCTTTAAAACTTGGACTGCCGCGGGTCGCTCGGGGTAAGGCGGCGTAGCATTCCAACGCATGAGATATCGTAGGGCATTGTGCAGTGAGCAGGAAATTTAACTATCGCACCTGTTAAGTTATCCGTTTGGTATCATATATAATATATAAACGGGATAAAAACACGTTAGAGAGTGAGTTATTTCATTGAATGTTAAATACATAAATAGAAAAATAGAATAATAAATGTTTTCGTTTTTTTAATGCGTAAATGCGTATTTATTTG